>JAJPUD010006618.1:47421-65744 GCA_023553655.1 Myrmecobius fasciatus | reverse complement strand
ATATATATGCCCTTTTTTTGATCATGGTTTCAGGTAGATCAATAATTTTAAAATTATTTTTCCTGGATCTATTTTTCAGGTCTATTGTTTTTCCAATGAGATATCTCACATTGGTTCTATTTTTTCATTCTTTTGATTTTGCTTTATTGTATCTTGATTTCTCATAAAGTCATTAGCTTTCATTTGCTTAATTCTTATTTTTAAGGAATTATGTTCCTCAGTGAGTTTTTCTACCTCCTATTTTATTTAAACAATTTTACTTTTTCAGGCATTCTCCTCATTAACTTTTTGCATTTCCTTTTGCACCACTCTCAGCTCCCTTCCTAATTTTTCCTTTATCTCTCTTGCTTGATTTTCAAAATTCCCTTTGAGCTCTTCCATGATCTGAGACCAATTCTTATTTTTCTTGGAGCTTTTGCACTCCTTCTGAGTACGTATTTTGATCATCCTTGACACCATAGTAACTTTCTATGGGCAGAATCTTTTTCTGTTTTCTACTCATTTTCTTAGACTATTACTCAGCTTTTAACTCTTTGTTAAAGTAGGGCTCTGTTTACAGGGTAAGGGATGCACTGTCCCAAGCTTCAGGGATTTTGTGCAGCTGTTCTCAGAGATCTTCTAGGAATTTGACCACAAGCCCTCCTTGCTGCCCTGGAGCTGTGAGGAGTGTCCCTGTAAGATCTAGTGTGAAAAAGCAATAGTCCTTCCTCAGTGCTAATAGAGAGAGACCTTTTGTGAGTTAGGCCCACTCTTAGTTTGCTGGTTTCCCAAGTATCTCTCATCCTACTGAAAAATCTTTCCTGCTGACCTTCCCAAGTCATTTTTTTGGTCTCTGGATGAGAGGCCTGGAAACCATCAGTAGTGCCATTAATTTAGAGGTCTCTAGGCCCATTTGGGTTTTGCTGGTGTCCAGACTGGGCCAGGGGCCAAGGCTATCCTGGCACAGCCTGCACTGAGATTACATGCTGGACTCCCACCCTGATGTCACAGACCTTTCCTGTTGACCTTCTAAGTTGTCTTCAGCAGGAAAATTTTTCTACTTCATCTTTTTGTGTTGATACTCTAAAATTTTTTTAGATCCATTATTTAAAGAAATTTGGAGCTGTTTGGGGGAGATCTTGGAGAGTTCTTGCCTTTATTCTGCCATCTTCATAAGACTGTGTTTATATCCTACTTGTATTTAAAAATATGATGTTGTTGATTCTTTGTCTCATTTGGTGATTGCTTCAGTAATCCTGTGGTCAGATTACCTAATTCATGCATAGTTAGTAGGGCAAAAATTTGAGTACATGACAGTCTTTGCTTTATATTCTTTTCATTTTTGATATTAAGTAGTTCATTCCAGTTTATCATCTTTGTCATTCAGCAAGCTTCTTACCTTAAAAAGTGACTCTTTCATACTTTAATATTCCACCGTAAACTCTAAAATTGGTTTTCTAGAAATGTTATTGCTCTTTGTTTTCTCATTCCCTTACTCTTCACTTAATTGTACACAATAGTATTACATTCTTCTATAAGCTGCTCAACATATTTTTGATGTGATATTAGATAAAATGGAAAGTATTTTTTTAAAAATTGTAGATATCTTTGGCAATAGAACACTGCTCCTAATTCCATCCTCTAAAAGGGTAGACCAATTGTATAGCAAGTTTAATCTGTAATGATTTTTCTCAAGGTGCTGAAAGGATACTTAGACAATGTCCAGTTGGGTCACATCTTGGAACGTGAAGGAGGCTGGGACAGTGTTCAGGACTGGATGGATGTACTCAGCGGTGGAGAAAAACAAAGAATGGCGGTATGTCTGTTTTCCAGAAGATATTGGATAAATGCTCACAGAAAGTTACTGTTTGTAATGTAATAGACATTTTTATGATCAAAAATATAAATTTTGTTTTAATAATTATTTTAAAGGGTTTTTTTTATTAATATACTTAGGAATATGACTGGCGCCCATTGATGAATAATGTTTACTTCACGTTTGAAATAGAGAATTCCAAAACATAATCAGACATTAAGAGAAACAGCCTTAAGGCTGGCACCTTGCAGGATCACATTCTAAAAATGTTGCCAGAAAAGGTTGGAGGTGAGCTAGATGTATATAATTATGGTGATGTAATAGCCAGAATGAAAGTTAATAACATTTTTTTAGTCTGATTCCCTACTCTCCTTGGATTTGATGATTGCTCTTTGACTCTTTTCTTATTCTTTTTTAAAAATATATATATATTTATTATTATTTGGTTAATAATTAATATTATATTTGGAAATATATGATATATAAATTATATAAACATATGTAATTATAGAAATATGTGTACATATAAACACCTATATGAAATATATATCACCCAGAATCTTATGATTTCTTTTCTTATTCTTAAATTTCATTTTTTTTTCTGTGAGTCCTGTTGTTGCTAGATATAATAATAGTACTCTACAATGACATAAGAATTTCTCAAGTCTATCCTAAGTAGAGGTATTATGTCTTAATGGACAAAGTATGGGCTTTCGAAAAAGGAAAACTTGAGTTCCAGTCTTCTTATTGTCACAACTAGCTGTGGTCACTTAGTCTCTCAATATTCCAAGGAATTCTCTAATAGCACATAAAATTGAAGATTTTCATATTTGGAAGGAGTTTCCACACACCAATGGAATCACAAGTCTAAACAAAACCTAACTCTCCCTATTCTCCCTCCCCCCCAGTCCAACATAGAAAAGTTTGAATTTTTGACACATGTAATCACAACTAAAAGAATCTGATACAATCTGTGCAGAATTTAATGGATTCTTTCTTTTTTTTTAAATATATAAAGTTCCAGTATAGTGATGGTAAGTCAAAGAAGCTTGCTTTTTGCCAAATGTGGATACATTACAATTAATAGTTTGGTGAGTCTGTTAAGATGCAGAAAGATTTTACATTAGTGTTGAATTCTACATATGTACCAAACTCCAAGAAGTGTCTCGTAGGGCAGGTTCTAAGAGAGACAGACAGACAGACAGAGAAAGAGAGAGAGAGTGTGTGTGTATGTATGTGTATGTATGTAAAAGGGCCTGTTGGTGGATTGATTGTACCAAAAAAGACTCAGGTGCAGGCAACTTAGGGCTTTAGATGGCAAACTGAAGGAGAAAGAAAAAGAGAATCAGCATTCATAAAGCACTTTCTGTGCTAAGAGGTAGGAGCTGTAATCATCTCCATTTTACAGGTGAAGAAACTGAAGTAGACAGATTAAGTGACTCGCCCAGGGTCATACAGCTGTGTAAGTATCTTTAAGGACAGATTTTAACTCATATGGGATTAGGTTTAGCAAAAAAGAAGTATGATAATTTTGTTTTAAAAGTGATTTCATGCATATGAAAGCAAATTAAATTTGGCATGAATGGTGTGGATAAAGTGCCAAGCCTGGAGTCAGGCCCACTCAGCTCCCTTAGTTCAAATCTGTCCTCAGACACAGACACTTACTAGCTGTGTGACCCTAGGCAAGTCTTAACCCTGTTGTCTCAGTTTTCTCATTTTTAAAATGAACTGGAGAAGGAAATGGCAAACCTCTTTAGGATCTCTGACAGGAAAATCCCAAATAGGGTCATGAAAAGTCAGTCACAACTGAAGAAATAACTGAATAATAACAATATGAATAATGTTAAAGAAAATGAAATGCAGAAAATTCAGGTTGTGAAAGTTGTAATTTAAATAGAAAATGAGAACCAACTATGTTTATGGTAATACAGGACAAACTGATAATATATTTTATTTGGGCAGTGGCAAGGTACTTTTTTTCCTTCAGAATCTTTAGCGTTGAAAGAAGTAAGTTTGAGGGACAGCTAGGTGGCACCATGGACAGAGCACCAGCCCTGAAGTCAAACCTGAGTTCAAATCTAGCCTCAGACACTCAACACTTCCTAGCTGTGTGACCACCCTGGTCAAGTCACTTGACCCCAATTGCCTCAGCCAAAAAAAAAAAGAAAAAAGAAAGAAAGTAAGAAGTCAGTTTGACACTAGGAAGACCCAGTCTTCCAGAACAGTCACAAAGGAAGATGTTTCTGTGACATCTTTTGAAATGTCTAAAAGGCAGCTGTCGCATGACCAGCAAGATGGAGAGCTAGATATTTTCCTCTGGTACCCACTAATTCTCAAAAAACTTAGAAAAAGAATTATATTACAGTGATAGAATGAATACCCTGATTCTGTAAGTCAGAAAAGAAATCAGGGTACTACACAAGTAACAGCCTAATAGTGGAGAACACTAATCTCTGTCATTTATTCAGTTCCCTTCTTTTCCCCTCCTATTGGTCTCCGCTCCTTAGAGAGCAGAAACCAACTCACATGCTTCTGTTTTGGGACCTATTCAGGTATTTCTCTCCTGCAGCAATATCTGCTGGCACACTGCCCCAAGCCCTTGTCCTTCCCCTGTCATTGTTGCAAAAAACAGCAGACCTCAACTCTGCCTGGCCAAATCTGGGGAAAGGAAAGAACTAAGAAAAGGGGATAGAAAACTGCGATTCTCTTAGAGTGGCACCTAAGTTAAGGAACCCTACAGTGGCAGAATACCTAGTCCACTCTTCCCAACCCTGAAAAAAATGACAGATCTTCAGCTAGAGAACTAAAAAAATAGAAGGAACTTTCACAGTGGGCCATTGTATAGAGCTGTAGTAGACTTGATGGAAAAGAGACTGCCACTGGAACCAAGGCCAGTGGAAAGGAAATTCCTCATAGTGGGAGGAAGCTGAGACAAGTTTTAAGGTTCATCCCCAGGGGTAAATATACTGTCAAAGAGGAAAGAGAAAGAATGTAAGAGGGGGAAAAACACAAAAAAAATCTACAAAGATCTCATAAGAAACACAAAACACTGGATTCTCAAGAGTATGTCAAACTACAAAAGGAAGACCTATAACGGTTCAGGGACACTTCAAAAACCTTGAAAAAAGTTTTCTTTATATTGAGCCAATATATGGCTACCTATAATTTCTATGCATTGCCTCCAGTTTTGTGCTCAGCAGCGGTGAGGCATCCCTCTTCTCTATGAGAAGTCTAATTCAAAGCCAGAAATTATCCTTCCCTTTTACAACCTCAGTCCCTAAACCTTTACACAGAATGTTAGAAGTTGAACTTGGAGACCATCTAATCCAACCCATTCTAGAAGCAAATTGCTTCCTACAGCAAGGGCAACAAAGTTTTCAAACTTTTTTGTGCAGATCTTCCAGTGAGGGGAAGCCATGTCTTCCCACGGCAACCTCTTCTGCTTTGGGGGAGTTCTAATTTTTAAGATATATTTTCTTAGATCAAAGCTAAAAATGTCTCTGCACAGACTTCCTTCCACAAATTGAAGTAGTGGTGGCTGATTTTACATAGAATTGTAAAGTTCATACAGTGTCTATATACATGATCTCATTTAAATTTCATAATAGGACTAAGAAGTATATATATTTTTGGTATTGTGATCCCCGTTTTACAGGTGAGGAAACTAAGGAGTATTTTTAAAAACATATTCAAAGCAGATTAAACAAATCTACTATAATGTTGTAATCATTATTTGAATAGCAGAATATCTTCATGATAAATGCAGTGCCACCAAAAATTTTAAATGAAGCCCGAATTGAGATTTTAATTGATTTGCATAAATACTGTATATAAAATGTTTGAAAAAATGTGCATTTGTCCCTTTACAAAAGGCTCCTCAAATGCTATGGGTAAGTAATAAAATATTAGTTTAAAAAATATTCATGTTCTGTGACTCTTTCCAACAATGAGATGATTGATGCCAGTTCCAGTAATCTTGTGATGAAAAGAGCCATCTACACCCAGACAGAGGACTACGGGAAACCCACATTCCCATTGAATGTGGATCACAACATAACATTCTCACTTTTTTTGATGTTGTTCGCTTGAATTTTGTTTTCTTACTCATTTTCTTTCCTTTTTGATCTGATTTTTCTTGTGCAACAAGAGAATTGTACAAATGTTTACATACTGGATTTAGCATGTATTTTAATATGTATCACATCTATTGGATTGCTTGCCATCTAGGGGAGGAGATGGGGAGGAGGGAAAATCTGAAACATAAGGCTATGCAAGGGTCAATGTTAAAAAAATTGTCCATGCATATGTTTTGGGGAAAAAAAAAAGCTTTAAAAAAATATTCATGTTCAGTGCCAAAGTGCCTGACTTTTAATTCTTGGAAACAACTAAATTTTTTTCTTTTTGGTGAGGCAATTGGAGTTAAGTGACTTACCCAGGGAGTAAGTATTAAGAGTTTGAGGCTGAATTTGAACTCGGGTCTTCCTGATTGCAGGACCAGTGCTCTATCTACTATACCATCTAGCTGTTCCATAACATTTTTTTTGGTACATCTTACAATTGTGTGTGTTACTATTGTTTATTTTAAAAAGTAATTTCATTTAAATAACTTAGACTAAGTGTAGTTTGTACTTTTGTATGTTAGGTGTGATAATTTTGATTTTTTTCTTATAATATTTTTGTTTTCTGTTTCAGATGGCAAGATTATTTTATCATAAACCCCAGTTTGCCATTTTAGATGAATGTACTAGTGCCGTTAGTGTTGATGTAGAAGGCTACATTTACAGTCATTGCCGGAAGGTAAGAGAGGTTTTGTTTTTGTTTTGTTTTGTTTTGTTTTGTTTTGTTTTGTTTTGTTTTGTTGAGTTCCAAATTTTTTCCCTTTTCCCTGCCTCTCTCTTGTCCCTTGAGAAGGCAAGAAAAAAGGTATTACACATGTAAAATCATACAAAACATTTCCATATTAATCATGTTGACAAGAGCATTGCCTATTTTTATTTCTTCAATTTCTTCTTCTTGTTACTGCTATAGCTAGTGTGCCTCTATTTAAAAAAAATTTTTTTTTGAGGCAGTCTTAAAGTTAAATGATTTGTCCAGCGTCACATAATATGTCTGAGATCAAATTTGAACTCAAGTTCTCCTAACTCCAGGACTGGTACTCTATCCACTCTGCCATTTACCTGCCCTTATTGCTAGCATTTCTAATACAGTGTTGAATAATAGTAGATTAATAATGAATATCTTTGCTTCACCCTAATCTTGGGAAGATTTCTTGCACTTGGTTTTAGATAGATACTCCCTATCATTTTAAGAAAAGTTCCATTGATTCTTATGCTTTCTAGTGTTTTTTCTTTGGGTAATATTTTTTGTGAAAAGTTTCTTCTGCATTTTTTCATGTAATCATAGTTTTTGTTGTTTTTGGTATTACTGTGGTTAATTATGCTTATAGTTCTAATACTGAACTAGTCCTCTCCTATCTAGAATTTTATTTTAATATTTTGCAGTAGTATTCATTAGGGAAAATCAGTCTGTAGTTTTTGTCTTTTTTTTCCCCCCTCTACTTTTGCTCTTCCTGGTTTAGGTATCAAAACAGTATTTGTCATAAAAAGAATTTAATAGGGCTCCTTCTTTACCTAATTTTTTTCAAGTAGTTTATATAGTATTGGAATAAATTGTTACTTAAGTGTTTGGGAGAATTCACTTGTAAATTCACCTGGGTTTTTTTCTTAGGGAACTTGTTAATAGCTTGTCCAGTTTCTTTTCCTAAGATTGGGTTATTTAAGTATTCTGTTTCTTCTTCTGTTATTCTGGGTTGTTTGTAGTTTTGTAAATATTCATTCACTTAGGTTGTCAGTTTTATAATGCCATATAATTGGGTAACAACTCTTAATGATAGCTTTAATTCATCTTCTTTGCTTATGCATTTATCCTTTTTATTTTTGAAAATGATAATTTGTTTTGTCTTGTTTTTATCAAATTGGCTAATGGTTTATTTGTTTTATTGTTTTTCTCCTATGAAACCAGGTCCTAATTTTATTCATTAGTTCAGTGATTTTATTTTTGCTCTTATTGATCTTTCCTTTGATTTTCAAGATTTCCAATTTGGAATTTTAAATTTATTTTTTTTCTAGTATTTTTTAGTTGCATTTCCAACTCATTGATTTGCTCTTTCTCTCTTTTGTTGATAAACGCATTTAGAGATATAATTTTTTCCCAAATACAAGGATGCTTTGGCCACATTTCACAGATTTTGGTATGTTGTCTTAGTGTTGTCATTTTCTTTGGTGAAAATTTTATTGTTTTTAATGATTTATTCTTTGACCCATTCATTCTTTAGGATTAAATTATTTGGTTTTCAATTAATTTTTGATCTTTGTTTCCAAGGCCTTTTAATCAATATAATTTTTATTGTATTATGATCTGAAAAGGGTCCATTTAAATTTTCCGCTATTTTCTGTAAAAGTTTTTGCCCTAATGCATGGGTCATTTCTGTGAAGATATAATGTATATCACGAAAAATTTAAGCTCCTTTCAATTTCCATTCACTTTTCTCCTGAAGTCTGTCATATCTAATGTTTCTAAAATTCTGTTCATCTTTTTAAATTTTGTGATTAGATTCCTCTTGCTTTGAGAGGAAAAAGTTGCAGTCTCCCCTCTAGTATAGTTTACTGTTTATTTTTTCCTGTAGTTCATTTAACTCTTGGTTAAAGAATTTTTATGCTATGCCTTTTGGTACATGTGTATTTATTTATTTTTTTTTAATTTTATTTTATTTGCATAACATATGTGTGGGTAATTCTTCAACAATAACCCTTACATAGCTTTCCGTTACAAATTTTTCCCCCCAACTTCCCCACCCCTCCCCTAGATGGCAGGATATCCACTACATGTTAATTATGTTAAAATATTGGCAAATCGAATATATGTATACATATTTCCAAACTTATCATTGTTGTGCAAGAAAAATCTTAACACAATGTAAGCAAACATCAGTCAAGGAGTATGAGAATGTTATGTTGTGGTCCACATTTTGCATCCCTCTCTCTGGGGGTACATGTGTATTTAGTATTGATATCACTTCTTTGTGATGCCTTTAGCAAGCTGTAGTTCAACTGAAACAATAGATTCTGCTCCAACACCTTATTTTAATTGTGTGTGCCTCTAGCTGTCCCTCAAGTGTATTTCTTGTAAACAACATATTGTTGGATTCTGGTTTCTGATTCATTCTGTTATTTGCTTCTGTTTTATGGATGAATTCATCTAATTCCCATTCACAGTTATGAATATTTACTGTACATTTTTCTGTATTTTGTTTTCTTCTATTTTGTCCTTCCTTCTCTCTCTTTTTCTTTTTACCCCTTCCCTTCTCAGAAACTCTGTTTTACTCCTGAGTACTGTCTCCCTTAAATTTCACTCCCTTTTATTACAACCCTTCTGCCCTTTCTTTTGTCTGACCACATCATATAAGACTCTCAAAGGTCTTACCTTCCAAGGCAACCACAAGCAACAGCAATTTCCCACTGCTTGAGTTCTTTAAATTGACAATTTTGTATGGTCCATGAATGATATTATAAATATCCAAATGACTGTTGGCAGAAAAAAGGTTCCCCAGCCCTGTTTTATCCCTTTCTAGTCCTTCTTCTCTGGTGGGTAAGATATATTGCTACACCCTCAATTGAGTGTGTTGAACTACTTAGATAAGATTGTGGTTCAAATGTGACCCTCCCAACTCTGGTAAAAAAGCTCTTCCTTTTACACATCTTTTATGTAAGATAATTTTCCTCATTCTTCCTCTCCTCTCCCCCTTCTCGCAATGCATCTCTCTTTCTTATACAATTTTTTTAGATCTTCTTATCATAATTAATTTACTCCTGTACCCTCTATGTAGAGTCTTTCTAACTGTACTAATAATAATATAAAGAGTTAAATATATCATCTTTTCATATAGGAAAGAAAACATTTTAACCTTACTGAGTCCTGTGTGACTTCTCTTTCATATTTACCCTTATCTCCTTCTCTTGAGGTTTATATTTGAAAGTCAGATTTTCTGTTAGTCTCTGAATTTTTTGGTCAGGAATGCTTGAAACTTGTTCATTTCATGAAATGTCCATTTCTCCCCCAGAGGAATTATACTCAATTTTGCTGAACAGATTATTCTTGGTTGTAATCCTATTTCCTTTACCCTCTGGCATATAATATTCAAACTTTCTTCTATAACTTGGTAGCTCCAAAAGCTTGAGTTATCCAGACTATTTTGTTCTTCTTTTACCAAGCTGTTGTCTTTTCATAATTTTCTTGCATCACTCATTTTCCCCCTGAATTTTTCCTCTGCCATTCTTATTTTATTTTTAAAATTGTTTTTTAGTTATTCCAGGAATTTTTGTATTCCAGGAATTCACTGTAGTAGCTTTTTATGGTCAAATCTTTATTTGTTATTTGCTTATTTTTCCAACTTAGTTCTTGACTTTGAACTTTGTGTTAAGATTGGGCTCTGCTTACTTGAGAGTAGAGGGACACTATTCCAAGATTTGGGCTTTTTTGTACTGCTGTTTTCAGAACTAGTTCTGGATACATTAAAGTTTTTGGTGCTTCCAAGGTGGTGAGATGTGGGTAGAACTGTGGTCATGTTCCTATGGGACCAGAAGTCATACTTTCCCTCTGGATGGATCTCTCTGTTTTCTTGTGACTGAAAGTGATACTGTTCCTCTCTGCCCTAAAACTATGACCCAGAAATGGGCTTGGGCAGCAGAGTTGCCCAACAGTGCCCTGTAACCTGACCAGTTTCCTGATCCCCCTCACTGTTGCTGTCTTGAGAGCTTCTGAAGCTGTTGCTGCTAGATTACTCCAGGCCAGCCACCAGCCTTATCACAAATCTTTCCTTTGGTCCTCCTGTCTCACTTCAGCTTGTTGTTGGCTTTGTCACCTTAGAATTCCATTGAAAATTGAGAGGAGGGGAATGTTGGGAGGACCAGGCTGTTTCCTCTACTGTCATTGTGGCTTCGCCCCCAGAGGTGGGTCAAAGATTTTAACTCATGAGGACCATGGATTAGAAAAGTATGTCCTGCCCATTGAGCCACCAGATGGTGGTTACCTCCAGGTGTGTCTAACCAGACATGCAAAGTGGAGGTAGCCAGGAATAAAATTACTCTCCAGAGGACAAAGTATCTTTTTACACATGTAGAATGTATAAAATGGTGACTTTTTAGTATTTAATCAGAATTCTGAAAGAAAGCACATACAAAAGAATAAAAAAAGAGGATTTGCTATCTTAATGTCTTTAAATTTGTAAATTTTTTGCCATTATGTCACACCTCCTTAGTTGTATATTCAGATTTATTAAACTGAACTTTTCTTTCTTTGTTTTGGGAACTCTTTTTTAAAAAATTAAGCTTGCTAATTACCAGAGAAAAATTGAGTTGCCTTAAATTGTGTGTCATTATGAATACTTCTTATTGCTTACCCATATCACTTCTTTATGACTGCTTCAGACTAGTCTTGGTTTTTTATATCTCTGTCTCAGGAAAAACTGACTTTAAAAATCTCTGTTTTTTTCCCTGACTTACTTATTTGTTTGTGTGTTTGCTTTTCTGAAGCAGTTGGGGTTAAGTTACTTGCCTAGGGTCATACAGCTAGGAAGTGTTAAGTGTCTGAGGCCAGATTTAAACTCAGGTCCTCCTGACTTCAGGGCTGGTACTCTATTCACTTTGCCTCCTAGCTGCCCCTATTCCCTGACTTTAATAAAAGCCATATATGCTAATTCTATAGTTCCAGTATAAATGTGCCTTTAGTTTCACAGATAGTAAGTTGCAAAGTCATAATTTGAACCCAGATCCTTTAACTGTAAAATCCATTGAGGTTTTTTTTACCCCATTATCACCAGCCTGGTAGCATATACACAGAGTGACATATATATGCATTACCAGTGTTACAAAAAAAAAATGTAATATAAAGTAATCAGTTATTCATAGGTCAGGCTATATTATGTTACTATTTAGGTATTTATTTGTTTTTATGTTTTTTTTAATTAAAGCTTTTTATTTACAGAACATATGAATGATTTTTCTACATTGACCTTTGCAAAAAAACTTTTTGTTCCAAATTTTTCCCCTCTTTCTCCCCACCCCCATTCCAGGATGACAGGTAGTCTAATACAAGTTAAATATGTTAAATTATGTGACAAATCCAATATACGTATATATATCTATACAGTTACTTTATTGCACAAGAAAAATCAGATCTAGAAATAGAGAAAAAAAAGAAACAACCTAAGAAGGAAAACAAAATGCAAGGAAATATTCACAGAAAGCGTTAAAATGCTGTGTTGTGGTCCACACTCAGTTCCCTCAGGTCTCTCTCTGGATGTATATGACTATCTTCATCAATGAACAATAGGAACTGGTTTGACTCACATCATTGTTGAAGAGAACCATGTCCATCAGAATTGCTTATCATAAAGTCTTGTTGCTGTGTATAATGACCCCCTGGTTCTGCTCATTTCACTCAGCATCAGTTTATGTAGGTCTCTCCAGGCCTTTCTGAAATCATCTTGTTGGTTGTTTCTTACAGAACCATAATATTCCATAACATTCATACACTATAGTTTATTCAGCCATTCTCCAATTGATGGGCATCCTTTCAGTTTCCAGTTTCTAGCTACTACAAAAAGGGCTGCCACAAAAATTTTTGCACATGTGGGTCCCTTTCCCTTCTTTAAGATCTCTTTGGGATATAGGCCCAGTAGAAACACTGCTGGGTCAAAGGGTATGCCCAGCCTGATAACTCTTTGAGCATAGCTCCAAATTGCTCTTTAGAATGGTTGGATCCATTCACAGTTCCACCAACAATGTATCAGTGTCCCAGTTTTCCCACATCCCCTCCAACATTCGTCATTGTCTTTTCCTGTCATCTTAGCCAATATGACAAGTGTGTAGTGGTATTTCAGATCATTTCTCTGATAAATAGTAATTTGGAGCACTTTTTTATATGACTAGAAATAGTTTTAATTTCTTCATTTGAAAATTGTCTGTTTATATCTTTTGACCATTTATCAATTGGAGAATGCCTTGAATTCTTACATATATATACTAAATTTTGTGGGATGCAGCCAAAGCGGCTATAAAGGGTAATTCTATATCTCTAGATGCTTATTTGCATAAAATAGAGAAAGAGAAAAATCAATGAATTGGGCTTGCAACTAAAAAAGCTAGAGAAAGAACAAATTAGAAACCCCCAATCAAATACCAAACTTGAAATCCTAAAAATAAAAGGAGAGATTAATAAAATTGAAAATAAAAAAGCTATTGAATTAATAAATAAAACTAAAAGTTGGTTTTATGAAAAAAACAACAAAATAGATAAACCTCTAGTTAATTTGATTAGAAAAAGGAAAGAGGAAAATCAAATTGTTAGTCTCAAAAATGAAAAGGGAGAACTTTCCACCAATGAAGAGGAAATTAAAGCAATATTTAGGAGTTACTTTGCCCAACTTTATGCAAATAAATTTGATAACCTAAGTAAAATGGAGGAATATCTACAAAAATATAGATTGCCCAGATTAACAGCAGAGGAAATAAATTACTTAAATAGTCCCATTTTAGAAAAAGAAATAGAATAAGTCATTAATCAGCTCTCTAAGAAAAAATCCCCAGGACCAGATGTATTTATTTGCTTTTATGATGTAGTGAAAAGAACATAGGATTTGGTGTTATTGGGGGTTCTGGATTTGGATTCCACCTCTATAACTGAATGTATATGAATATTACTTGGTCTCTCTGGGCCTTAGCTTCTTTATCTGTAAACAATAAAAGGGTTGGACTAAAGTGATATCTTAATGTCCCTTTTAGCTCTAAACTATGATCCTACTTGAGTTTTAGGGGGGATGGAGGGAGTGGTAATAACTTTCATACTCATTTGTCTATTACACTGAAGTGAGAAATCTAATTTGATATACTTTTAAATTAAGGATAAAGCTTGTATCAGTTGGAGAAACTTTAGTTTTGATGAAATAATAGTTCTTAAAATATTTAAACAAAATAACTGGATTTGAAGTTTGTTTTTCAGTGAAAATTATTTACTAGATCTTTAGAAATTAATGAATTAAATAATTGCATTAAGATCTGACGCTTTAGGACTTATTTGACCTTAGATTTTGTCAGAAGAGAGGGTCACTTATAGAAATAGTCAATGAACTGAAAAGAGCATGGGATTTTATGTATATCTAATGACTTAAGTTCAACCCCTGGCCTCTTACTGACTCTTGTGATTTGGAATACATCACTTTACTTCCCTGCCTCTCCTTTTTCAGCTGTTAAATGAGAATAATAATATTTGTGTCACTTATTCTTTTAAGGAAAAAATTGTATAAATTAGAAAGATCTGTATCAGTATGATTGGTATTAAATGTTGCTGTGACTATGTTGTCAGTACAACAGGAGAGCTGGAAAGAGATCTTGGAATTTACTAATCCAACTTCCTCACTTTATAGGGCCAGAAAAATTGTCTGGCTTGATCTCCATATCACAGACAGTGGCAGAACTGGTAGTAGAATTCAGGGCTTATACTTATTTTATTAATGAAGTTATTTATAAATACATTATTTTTCTTGATTTTAGGTTGGTATCACCCTTTTTACTGTGTCTCATAGAAAATCCCTCTGGAAACATCATGAGGTTTGTATTTTTTGTTTTTAGTTCACTTTGGATTTTTGTTTTATTTCTTGTTTCCAAATAAAAGTGGTTTCAGATATTTTGAGTTATTTCACCTTTCTCATTCTTTTAAAATGTTCTATAAAATTCCCTAAGGTATGATCATTTCATTATTGTTTATTAAATGCTGTGTATTTTCTTTAGTAATTTTGTGTTTTTCGAAACAGTAACTACAAAAACTCTGTATACAATTCCAAATTACTTTATTTGTGTTAATTTAGAGTTTATATTATGTGTAAATCCCTGTGCTAGGAGATGGGAATATCATGATAAAAATGAAGCATTTCTAATACATATAATGGAATTTATTTTTTCTTGAAGAGAGAGAAATTTCAAAGTTTCTGTAAAATATATTGAAACCTTTGTGTATACTTGCAGCTTATAAATATTAGAAGCAATTTTTTTAAATGGGGGGAAAGGGTTTAGAAAAGGATAAATAAGTTATAGTTTAGACTGCCAATGAGTTTCACACCCTGACTCTCAGTAAATAATGAAGTAACTGAAAGACAAGACAATATTAAGGGAGGAGAGAATCCGAGAGCCTGAAAAATCAGTTAACCAAAATATGAGATTGTGAAAAATAAAAAAATTAAGCAAGACTGCTCTTCTAATAGGTTCTGCTATTTATCAGTCATTTGTATTTCTTCCTTGAAGAATTTCTTACATTTCTTCAAGAAACATTGTTAATCTACCTAAAAGAAATGTGTTCCTTCAGCACTTTTAGTTTCTCATCTAGTAATCTATCATTTTGCATTTTGATAGGTATTGTATAGTATTAGCAGAAATAAACAAAACACTATGCAAATCACAACAAATACCCTTGATACTTCCTTTACTTTTTTTGTAGCCTCTGTAGTCAGCTCTGTAGGAGACATTTAAAATTTTAAAATAGAAACGAGCTTTCTACCTCCTTTATTATACCTTGCTCCTATTCTTGAGAGCCTTCCCTTTACTTTCTTGGAGACAAAATCTGATTGTTTGGTTTGAGTTTTTGTTTGTTTATTTGTTTTGTTTTTGGCACTGTCTTCAAGATAAAGCAGTAATTAAGTTCACTTGGAAAAGTTTTCTCTCTTTTTTAGCACATTCTTTTTCAGTATAGACTTAACTTGCAGAGTCATCTACACCTGAAGTTTGAATTGTAGTGGCATGAAATATGAAAGAATTTTTTTGTAGTAAGTAAAGACTTGGGCATACAAGGGAGATTGTCCTAGTTAATGTATTTTCCTTTTTTCCTGCAGTATTACCTACATATGGACGGGAGAGGCAATTATGAGTTCAAGCAGATAACTGAAGACACAGTTGAGTTTGGCTCTTAAAATATGAAGAATTACATCTGCTTCTTTGAAATAAGTTCAGAGTACCCATGGAAACACAAAGTACATTGTAAAATACAGTTATTAAGCTTGTTTAAAAACAATTAACTGTAGGTATAGAAAAATCCAAAACAAGCGGTTAAAAACATTTAATATTATGTAGGATATTGCTAATTGTGTATATGTTGGTTTAATTATTAATATGTACTAAGAATGTCCTTATTCTTGTGGTTAAAAACCTGCCTAAATTAAATTGGGCTTAAATCAGTGTAACCTGATTCATCCTGGGATGTAAACCATTTGAAGTCAGCTAATTTGACTTTTGTGGACCTTCCTTTTCCTTCAGTGAAGAGCCCTGTTTAAAAATGGGGTCATCACCTTTACTATTCTAATGAGACAGTCCTGGGTTTTCTTTGTCTATCCCAAGGTACTGGGGAACACACAAAAAAAATCATAGTGTATTATGAAAATCTTTCACACCATTGCATAATAGCAGTTAGTTGCACAGTGACAGATTTCTTTAGCTGCCACATTTACACTCATTCCTCATGTCTCAGAGTGCTTTCGACTCCATGAAAGCCTCTCTGACTTCTCCTTTTCTAAATAACAAATGTGCCCCCTCCCTTTACAGTGTTGAGTTGGTTTGGGGGTGATTTTTGCAGATGTAGTGATATCTACTTTGTCTTGTATACAAAGGAGGTTATTTACCTGCCTTACCTTTTCAGTGTTTGGGAAGGTCCTTAGAAATCAAGCTCCACTATTTGAGAGATTTTTTTTTTAAGAATTGGACAAATTTGTGTATCCTAGTAAACCATTCCTTAGAAGTCTAGTGATTCTGTAATCTCAAGATCCAAGGTATCATAGGAATGAATACCTTGTGTAAGGGTATTGCACTGAATAGGTAATATGGCCTCTCATTCTCTTACCATGATTTCATGTTTTAAAAAATGGTCTTATATCATAAAACAGTGGGCATGGGAGAAATTATCTGCGTCCTAGGGTCTAGTTTACATGTGTGAATTCTGAATGCCTTTTTATTATATTTGGATCATTATGTTTAATTACTGTATCCTGATGTAGAAGTTGATTGTCCCTCAGATAACGTTTCTGCACACTTCTCTTAAGTTACATATATTAACTTAATGAGAACTTCAAATGAGCATAATCAATATAATTAGTATAATCAGTTTATCCAGACCAGGGCTCAGAAAGGCACATTTTATATACTTGTTCCTGCATAATTCTGCAGATCACTGTCTACTAAAGTGAAACTTGATGTACTCATTCCATGAGACATAACAATGTTTTTACCACTTCTCTTAGAAAAATTATCTACTTCTCATTTACTTTCTGTTCAGATTAAAAAAAAAATCTAATCTTATACAATGACTATTGTTTGTTCTTTTTAATTTTGATTTAGAATGAGTGTGTTAAATTTTCTATGGTTTATACAGTGGTGATTTAAACAGCACCCAAAGAATGATAATATGTGATCATGTGCTCCACCAAAGGCCTTAGTGAAAACTAGTGGGTTTCAGTTGAGTATATTTCAGATACTCTTCCCTTATATCTATGAATCTAGAATCATATTTCTTTTCTTTTTTTTCTTTTTCACATAATAGTATTTTTTCCATTTACATGTAAAGATTTTTTAAATTGAATTCCAAATTTTTTTCTTTCTCCTTTTTCCCTCCCTCTCCCCAAGACATAAGTTATACATATAAAATCATTTTGAACATATGCCCATATAAGTCACTTTGTAAAAGAAAAATCAGAACAAAAGGGAAAAACCAGAGAAAGAAAAAAAAAAGAAAAATTGGAAATAGTATCCACATTTAATCTTCATAGTTCTTTCTCTGGATGCAGATGGCACTTTCCATTCATTTACATCCCAAGTCTATTGGAATTGTCTTGGATCACTATATTGCTAAAAAGAGCTAAGTCTGTCATGGTCGAGCATCATACAATCTTGCTGTCACTGTGTACAATGTTCTCCTGGTTCCATAGAGTCATATTTCTTTTTTTTTTTATTTGCATAACATATGTATGGGTAGTTCCTCAGCATTGATCTTTACAAAGCTTTCCATTACAAATTTTACCCCCAGTCCCCTCCCTTCCCCTAGATGGGAGGAAGTCTACTACATGTTAATTATGTTAAAATACTTGACAATTTGAATATATGTATACATATTTCCACACTTATTGTTGTTCAAGAAAAATCATATCTACAAGAAAGAAAAATCAGATAAAGGAAACACAATGTAAGCAAACATCAATCGAGAGCATGAAAATGTTATGTTGTGGTCCACATTTCACATCCCTCTCTCTGGGTGTATATGGCTTTCTTCACTGAACAACTGAACTGGTTTGAAACCTTTCATTGTTGAAGAGAGCCATGTCCATCAGAATTGATAGTCATATAGTATTGTTGTTGCCGTGTAATGATCTCCTGGTTCTGCTCATTTTGCTCAGCATCAGTTCATGCAAGTCTCTCCAGGCCTCTCTGAAATCATC
>JAJPUD010006618.1:1037-47411 GCA_023553655.1 Myrmecobius fasciatus | reverse complement strand
TAGGCCCAATAGAAACACTGCTGGGTCAAAGGGTATGCACAGTTTGATAACTTTTTGAGCATAGCTCCAAATTGCTCTCCAGAATGGCTGGATCCATTCACAGTTCCACCAACTGCATCAGTGTCCCAGCCTTCCCACATCCCCTCCAACATCCGTCATTACCTTTTCCTGTCATTTTAGCCAATCTGACAGGTGTGTAGTGGTATTTCAGGGTTGTCTTAATTTGCATTTCTCTGATCAGTAGTGATTTGGAGCACCTTTTCATATGACTACAAATAGTTTTAATTTCATCCTCTGAAAATTGTTCATATCCTTTGACCATTTATCGATTGGAGAATGGCTTGAATTCTTATAAATATGAGACAATTTTCTATATATTTTAGAAATGAGGCCTTTATCAGAACCCTTAAATGTAAAGATGATTTCCCAATTTATTGCTTCCCTCCTAATCTTGACTGCATTGGTTTGGTTTGTACAAAAACTTTTTAACTTAATATAGTCAAAGTTATCTATTTGGTGTTCAATTAATAGTTCCAGTTCTTCTTTGGACATAAATTTATTCCATCTCCATAGGTCTGAGAGGTAAACTATACTGTCAGAGGACAAGTATTGATGAGGAAGGAGATGAAGTCTACTTAGAAGCCCTCCTAAGTAGCTGAAATAGTGGTATACAGATAACAGAAGGTACAAGATCCAAGAGCGCCTACCTACTGCACAAGAAAAATCAAACCCAAAAGGAAAGAAAAAAAAAAAGAAAACAAAATGCAAGTAAACAACAAAAAGTTGTGGTCCACATTCAGTTCCCACTGTCCTCTCTGGGTGCAGATTACTTTCTTCATCACAAGACCCATGGAATTGGTCTGAATCATCTCATTGTTGAGGAGAGTCACAATCCATCAGAATTGATCATTGTATAATCTTGTTGTTGCCATGTATAATGATCTCCTAGTTCTGCTCATTTCACTCAGCATCAGTTCATGAAAGTCTCTCCAGGCCTCTCTGAAATCATCCTGCTGGTCATTTCTTACAGAACAATAACATTCCTTAACATTTATATATTTATCATAACTTGTTCAACCATTCTCCAATTGATGGACATCCACTCAGTTTCCAGTTTCTTGCTACTAACAAAAGGGCTGCCACAAACACTTTTAGCAAGATATTTTTCCCCCAAGGTATTCTTTTATAATTGTCATCTTAGCACACATACCACCCCTCATTCACAACTTTGCTAACTACAGGAGTATGAAATGAGGCCTGTCTGATCTGCATCCCAAAAGAAAAAAATGACAATTGCAAAAAGGTATTATGACATTATCTGGAGAAATCAGCAAGTGACTAGGAGCCACTGTATTGGCAGCTGCTTTATCTATTTGGTAGTAATTGCTGTACAGATGATGCTATTTCTTTGTGGGAATTGATGTTGATGAAGCCAGTGACATCAGATGGGTCATAATCATGATTACTACCTTTTCATTGTACAGAGACTGGGGAGGCTCCCAACCCAAGATGTACACCTGGCCCTTGAAGACTGAAACCTGAACCTTTCCCTCGGCCCCTGCCTGGAACTTGGCAGTGAAGTGACAGATGAAAGTACCTCCTGGATTGTGCCAGAAATAAACCATTATACATCATTTCAGAAAATCCCAAGCTTAGGTCTTGTGTGATTTTTCATGTTTTCCAATTGTGAAATTGTTAGTTTCTAAATGACCATATTTGGCCATTTCACTGGGATCTTTTAGATACCTCCAGACTTCATCCTAAATGAAATGATTCTTCAGTGTCAATTTGGCCAACCCCATGTTTGTCTACAGTTTCAGATAGGGGAAGAACTCCAAGGATATATAGTGGGATGTGCCATCTTTGACCCTGGACACCTCCACTAGGTATTCCATGTTTCTTGGTATATCTCATCAGGTCATTATATCTTTTGAACATATTTTATCATTCAGACATCATCCAGGAGTGAAAATATTAACCTGAGAGGCCAAGGAGAAATAGGTGATCTCAAACCACATGTGGCCATTCTGCTTTCCTGTAGCTTTGTGGGACTCATAGGTTATCCCTTCTTAGTCCAATTTCTGTCTAGCACAGACATTGTCCAGTAGGCGGTGATTCTTATTCAGGGCATTGAATTAGACAACTGGTCAGCTGAATTCCATATACTGACGCCTTTTGTCACCCTAAGGTTTTTCTTGACTTCTTCAAAGTCCTCTTGTCTGGTGTTAGCCGGATAAGCAATAGCATCATAGCCTTATTTATGTGGCTTCATTAGGATTATAGGATGTGTCCAGGCTTCAGCTATAACTGAGAGCCACAATGCTTTTTGCCTGGCATCCACACTTGGTGAGAATGTAAACAGGACTGGCAGCAGAGGTGTGGAGGCTCCATGAGTTGAGATTTTTTTAAAATAAAATCAGAACTAAAATAAATAATTTGGAAGGGAAAAAATGGAAAGAGATTAAATAGAAGGTAGAAAACCTTACTTAAGTAGAGGATTCCCTAGAAAATTAGGAAGGGACAAATTAAAGAGTGATTTAAATCAAAGATTAAAAGAAGAAAGTGGCTGCTATCAAAAACAACTAGCATGAAACCCAGATCAACCACTGGCTTCTGAAAACTGACTAAAAAAACAACCTGGACATTATTGTTTTTTTTTTTTAAGTTTGGGGTAAAAATGTATTAAACTTGACAAGGAAATATGTGGGGAGAGAGAAAAGGGAAAGAGAAATTTAAGAAGGAACAAAAGAGCCTAAGAAGTTACTTGATCTCAAAATTTAATATAAAGTAGTAATAGTCAAAATATCTGGTACTAGTTGAAAAGGAGAAAAGTCGATCAGTGTACCAGATAGGTTCACAAGACCAAAAGCAATCAAACATGGTATGCTGCCCAATAAACCCATTGTCTTGGCTAATCATAACTTTAGAGAACTATGCTCATTCTAGTTTCAGAGGGACCTAATTGTTAAATTTTCAGTGTGCATATGTATTTATTGTTGTTCAGTCACACCTGATTTTATGTGATCCTGTTTGAAGTTTTCTTGGCAAAAACACTGAAGAGGTTTGCCATTTCTTTCTCCAGCACATTTTGCAGATGAGGAAACTGAGGCAGAGAAGGTTAAATGACTTGCTCAGCATCAAACAGCTAGTATCAGGTCCTTCTCATTTCAGGCCCAGGGCTCCATCCATTGTCATCCAAGCTGCCCATGAACATTTACGCTCAAATTGATAAAGCCTGCAAATCAAGACTTGTTTTGTTGAATGTTTAGCAAGCATAAGAAAGTGACCAGGGAAACATCAAATAATACAGCTTAAACTTAAAGTTTACTATGCCTTTTCAGAGAGCTAGCTGTTAAATATTTACCAGCATATTCCTGGATCATTTCCCTCACAAGTGGTGACAGGCTGTAGGTGTGGAAGGAGGTCAACCTATTGCTTTATTTTACTTACCTGGACTTCTTGCCTATAAGAATAGACTGTACAATGGCATAAGGGGGATGGACAGGATTATATGTGGGGAGAAATGTTGGGAATTTTTTTTTAAAAAGCACCAATAAAACAGCAAAAAATGAAAAAAATAAACAACCTTTGCAGTTGGAGGTGGCAAAAAAATGAGCCTGCTCTGTCTGGTCTATTTATGTGCCAATTGTGCATAAACAACAGAAAAAAAGGCAGCTAGCAGCACGGTTAGTAGAGTATTGATTTAGAAGTAGGAAGACGCAATTTCAAATCTGGCTTTTGATACTAAGTACTGTATGACTGGGCAAATAATTTAATCTCTGCTTGCCTCAGTGTTCATATCTTTGAAACAGACATGATAATAGCAATTACATTCCAAGGATCTTTGCTAGAATCAAATTTTTTTATTAAAGCTTTTTATTTTCAAAACATGCACATGGATAATTTCCAACATTCACCCTTGCAAAATCTTGTGTTCCAATTTTTTTCCCTCCCTTTCTCCTCCCTTTCCCCTAGAGGGCAAGTAATCCAATATATATTAAACATGTACAACAGAATCAAATTTGTGAACTTTAAAGCTCCAACAAATAAATACTATTATAAAATCAAATAGCTTTGGGAAGAAAAATAACGATGGTTTGTGGCCAGTCATCGGTTCACATTGACAAATTTGGGAACTCATCTAAGATCCCCAGGACAAAATCCAGACTACATTTCCTGGATGGAGACATGAATCCCATTTCCATTCCATTCTGGTTCATTAGATATCTTAGATGTCACCATCTCTCAGAACCTCCCCACCTCTTTGAAAGTTTCCCTTTTTCCTTCCTCTCTGCTTCATGCTCAATCTACAATTCACCTTCACCATAACTGTAGTCCCTACACCCATCCTATTCCAATGTTTTTTTCTCTCCTGATTTGTCTTCACTTGCCTCTTAGGTCCACTCTTGAATTCAGGATCTGCTGCTTTATTGTTTCACTAACCCCTATCCCAGGATACTTTGAATCTCTGATCGGTTGGATACCAACCTGTTAATCTGGATAATTCCTGTGGCATCCTTTGACGAAGTAATGGACTTCAACTGGCCTTTCATAGCTATCCCTATCTCATATTCCACAGTAACTAACAATCCTCACTTCCAACCCTCCCCTTTGCTCCACCCCCATGCATTTTAAACAGATGCAAAATGAGAATAATAGTAGGGTTGAGAGGATCAAAAGCTGTTTATCAAAAAATTTTGCAACTTCCTTAAAGTGCTATATAAATGTGAGCTGTTATTTTTCCAGCCCTGTTATAGAGGCCCAGATAAATTACTATCCTGAATATCTCAAAAGCCATATTTCTTTTCATTATAACAGAATGAACATCACAGCCCAGAGAGAACATTGTTTGCCCTTTGCTCTTACCCATTTTTACCTACCTTTTGTATTTACCCATCTGGAGGTCCCTTTTATGTTTTTGTTTTTGAATTATTTGGATTATTCCTCCCACTTTCCAAACTGAAGGTGGCGCCACATCCTTAATTATAATTTGGGGGATTTGTTTTTGTTTTTGTTTTGAAACCGGGGTTGGGGGTGGGGGGGAAGTGTTGGTTTTGGTTTTGGTTTACTTTTTATTTTTCAGAAAAACTACTTGGCAAATCTGACTCCAACTGAAAAACAGAAAAGTTTCTGAAGACAGGGGCACAAAAATAAAACTTTTAAAATAAAACCTATTTCCTAGGATTCCTCAAGGCTGAGGCTTTTTACACTTTGCCTGGAACATACTAAATATAATGATTGTGATACAGTGGAAAGATCAATGGACTGGATGTCAAAAAACCTAGATTTAAATCCTACCTCTGATGGGCCTCAGTTTTCTTATTTGTCATTAGATTAAGGGGGTTCTGTGGTCCCTTAAAACTCTAAATCTGTGATCCTTTAGATTATAGAAAATTTGATTTTATCTTGTCTAATTTCATTACAGGGAAACTCTCCCTCCCTTCCTTCTCTCCTTTCCCTCCCTTTCTTCCTCTCTTCTTCCCTCTTTTTCTCCCTCCCTTTCTCCCTCTCTCCTCTCTCCTTCTCCTTCCCTCCCCCACTCTAATCTCTAAGGGGCCCTCACTTATTGTTCCATCCAATTTTTTACTGGAATAAGAATACCCTTGATAATGTCCCAAAACTGTTATTTCTGACCTGAAAAGAATAATTTGTTTTTAAATAGTTTAATCCATAAGAATTTCATTACTAATATATATTTTTGGTAAATGTTTTTATTTTAAACTTAAATACAAAATCAGAAGAGGAAAAAAGTTTCCATATACACAGCTGACACCATAAGAGAAGATTCAAAATAAAATAATGAATTCCCATTTCAAGAAAACCTATACAATGAATATTACACATTGTTTTCAAAATTGCTCAGGTTTTCTTTGCTTCCTTGTTGGTTTTCTTTTGTTCACTGCTGGGTACTTTTTATTTTATTTTTTTTCTTTTCCCTTCCCCCAACACCCTAAAGAAAGCTACAATTAAATATGGATAGATAGATAGATATAGATATGAGTCTATATACATACATAAATATACACACACATAAGACTATACTTATTTTCTCCTATCATCTGTTTATCTGAAGGTGGATAGTATCTTCCTTCATAAGAGCAAGTCGTTCCATGTTTTTCTAAATTAATCAGCTCATCATTTCCTATACCATAGCAATATTCTAGTCCAGTCACATTCTATCTGAGAGATTGTCTATGAAAATTTCCCCCAAAAAATTTCTGGATTTTTTTCTATTCATGGCTACATAGGCTTTTTTATACAAGAAAATTTTAATTTAAAATAATTGAAATTATTATTTTTATACTTAGTAATGCTCTCACCTCATAATATAGTTTGAGGGCTGATACTGTTGTCTCTACTTCCTTTATATCTTTTTTCTTGATCTTTTATTTTTTCAAATGAACTTTGTTATTATTTTTTCTAGTTCAATAAAATAAATTTTTAGTAATTTCATTGGGATGACATTGAATCAAGAGATTAATTAAATAAAATTGTTGTTTTAATAATTATTTTGGCATTACCTATCCATGAACAATAAATATTAGTTCATTTATTTAGATCTGAGTTTATTTGTATAAAAAGTATTTTATGTATATTCTCAGATATTTTATACTGTATAGATATTTTAAGTGATCTAAATCTATATTGAATAATATTGCTGACATAATGTTTCAATATCTTTCACTTTTGATTAAATCTGTTATCTTTAACTTTGAGATCATGATTACTAAATTCTCCTGCTTTGTATACATCTCTCATATTTGTTTTCTGAAAGCAACATATTGTTGAATTCATATTTTTAATTTGCTATTTGTTTCCATTTTATAGATAAATTTATCCATTCACATCTAAAGCTACAATTCCTTGTTGTGTATTTTCCTCTTTCCTATTTTTCATCACTGTCCTTCTCACCCTAATTACCCTATCCTTCCTCACACCTCTGTTTTACTGCTACCCACTACCTTGTTCTTTTATTCCTCAACCTATCCATCCCTCTAAGAATCCTTTCCTTATCCTCTTCCCCCCAAACCCCTCGCCTTCTTTTTTTTTAATTTAGAAGACTTTATACCTATTTAGATATTTATGTTCCCTCTTTAACCCATTCCCCAAGATAGTAAGCTTCTAGCACTACCCTCCCTTCCCCTACTAGTTTCTTCTGTATCACTTTTTCCTTTTATGCTTCATTTCTCTGAGAAAATTACTCCTTTTTTATCTTTCCCTATGCTGTTTTATTTTTTTAGAGTCATCCCATCATACTCAGCTCAAGCCATCCCTTTCTTTCAAACTGTTTCAAACCAAATAATGACAATCATAAGAATACTGCTAATATTTTCACATACACAAAGAAAATAATTTGACTTAATTGAGTTCCTTATAATTGGTCTTTTGTTTACCTTATATTTCTTTTGGATGTTAAATGTCAAATTTTCCTGTAAATTTTGGAGGTTTTGTCACAAAAATCTGAAAATCTTTTAATTAAATTTACTTTTTTTTTCCATTCAAGATTATACTTAATTGTGCTGCTATACTATCCTTGGTCATAATCTCAGCTTTTATGCTCTATGGAATTCTAAGACCTAAGGTCCTTTAGCATAGCAGCTGCTAGGTTTTATGTAATCCTTATTGTAGTTCCATGATATTCAAATTGTTTGTTTGTTTTTTCTTGTTGCTTGCAGTATTTTCTCCTTAGCCTGGGAACTTTGAAATTTGGCTATGGCACACCTCTAAGTTTTCCTCCTGGATCTCTTTCAGGTGGTGATCAGTGATTTTTTCTATTTCTACTTTGTCTTCTTGTTGTAGAACTTCAGGGCAATTTTCCTTGATAATTTCTTATAATATTATATCAAAATTTTCTTTTTTAATTGTAATTTTCAAGTAGTCCTACTATTTTCATATTATTTCTCTTTGATCTATTCTCTAGATCAGTTGTTTTTTTGATGAGATGTTTCACTTTCTCTTCTATCTTTTGATCCTTTTGATTTTGTTTTATGATTTCTTGGTGTCTTAGAACGTCATTACCTTCTCTTTGCTCAATTCTAGTTTCCAGGGAATTATTTTCTTACTTAAAATTTTGATTCTGTATTTTTAATTGCTTGACTTTCTTTTCACATTTTTCTTGATTTTCTTGGAGTGTTCTTATTTAAAAAAAATTTTCCTTGATCTCTCTTTTTTGATTTTTAAAATCCTTTTAAAGCTCTTCTAAGAACTCTCTTTTGTTTTTGACATTTCAAATTGAAGAAAGAGAAATTGTTTTAGCTCAGTTATCATCCTCTGAATATGAACCCAGATCTTCTCTATCTCCCTATCTCTGTAATAACAATCTATGTTGAGGTTCTTTCTCCTTTGCTTCCTTATTTTCATTTATTTATTTATTTATTTTTGTAGATTTTTTTTTTGCATCTAATAATGTAATCAGGTTATATATAGTCCTGTGATATGGGAAATGATACCCCAACCCTCAGATCCTTCCTACGGTTATTTACTGAGGATTGGGCTCAGGGCCCAACCTTAGGCTCCTCTCTCCACTTCGAAACCACAGCTAGGACTTCCAGTCACACTGTCCCACAAATGATCTTGTTCCTTCAATCTTTTGGGTGGCTGCAAACTGCTGTGCTCCTCTCTACTCAAGAAACCAGGGACTCTGCTCTCCTACAAGTGCCCACAAACAATAAGGTGCTTGCCCTTTGTTACTGCATTCACCAGGTTTACACAACCCGGGTTGAAATCCCACTGAGTTCAGCTAACTACTTATGACCTTAGGCAAATAGTCTAGAGAAGGACTTCATTTCTCTTATCTACAAAATAGAAGGATTGGACTGAGGGACCTTACAAGGTCCATTCTTACTTTGCATTAGCTCCAGCTCTGAGAACTTGTCCACTGCCGTCATACTCTTTGGACTGAGACAAGTTTGCCCTAGAGGATATTGATTGTTTTTACCTTGTCCTAGGTTTGGCTTAATGTTTATTTATTCAGGATATGCTTCTGTGCTCAGCCTCCTCTTCTCGAGCATGCAGGCTGCTTCTGTTAATACAGTCAGAAGACATTTATGTGGACAAGAGGACTACTATGTGCTAGTCAGTATGCTGAGGACACCAAGAAAGGCAAAAAAAAAATCCAGTCTCTTACTAAAGTAATTCACAATCTAATGAAGGAAAATAACACTTTTAAAAAGTTGAAAAGAAGGGATTGAGTATCTAGGAGTTCTCTGAACTGCACCTTTCACCTTCTTCAGAACCAGAAGGAACTGAAAGTGTGAGTTCCAGGGTTAATGTGATCTTGCAGAAAAAAAAAAAAAGTTCCTGTTAATAAATGAGTTATGGTACTCACCTCTCATTCTCATTCCCTTCTAGTCAATGGGACTGTCTCTCAAGAATTAAATATATATCTACCTCTATCTATCTATCTGTCTGTCTGTCTGTCTAATGTTATATTTTATATATAACATAGAACACAGAAGCTTTGCATTTAATTTGCATTATTAACATTTTTATATCATTTTTTAAGTTTAGACAATCAGTAAACTCAATCTACTCTGGGACAAAGGAATAGGGGCACCATGAATTAAAGAGAAAGAGAAGAGATTGATACTTTCTCTTAAGAGTCAGTCTTCTTTAAGCCTAAACCTAAGGAGAAAGAAAAAGAGGAAAGACAAATAATTGAGTTGCTGTATGGAAAGAGACACTGAGATCTAGTTGGATAATATAGAATCCTGGTGAGTGAAGAGCTAACTGGGATTGCTTGCCTTACCCAAAGAATCAATTTAACTTTTTCTGCTGTACATTTTGTTCTAACTGAATAAGAAAGCATCCTGACCAGACTGATGCACCTGAAAGGAGAAAGCAGGCTTAAATTCTAGGAGATGAAAGGAGCATAAAAGGAAAGGATTCATCCTATCTACAACGGAGCAGAAATCTCAGAGGGTCTGCTCTCTGAAGGAGACAGGAAGACAGAAATTTGGGAAGAGTTAGGGCTGAGATAGAAGGGGATGAAGTTATATTCCTTTAAGAAGGAGGCAGTTCTGAATGAAAAAGATCAGAGAAGAAAGAGGTTGAAACTCAGTCATAAAACAATCAGATTAAGTTCAGAGTTGGCAAAAGCTCACAGAACAAATTTGTTCCCAGGTGCTAATTGGACTGTTAGAATAATAAAATAATAGTTACCCCACCTCACAAATACTTTTCACTTTATTTAATGGTGTTATCTGAGGGTGGGAAAGAAAACTAAGAGTTATGATATCTAAGAGGTGTTGGTGGTGGTAGGAGGCATTTGTGGAATCCCCTTTTCCAAAGGGTTCCTACCTGATTAGTCAGATGAAAGAGGAAAACCAAAGATTAGGGTGCTAAGGAAGATGCTGGAGATGGGAAGAAGGTTTTGTTGGACTTCCTCTTCTATATGATCCATAAGGACTACAAATATACTTTATATTTCCATGTCTAGCATAGGCCTCAACATACAGCAGGTTCTTTAATATTTATTAAATTAAACTTTATTTTAATTAATTAAATTTTAAAAATTAAATTAAAAAAATTTAATTAAAATTAAAAGTTAAACAACCTTTGATATAGCAGTTTTTTATAGGAAACTATATCTCTCCTTACATTTCTCTGATTAAATTTCACTTAGTTCGACTGTTCCCACATAACTTGAGGTGCTGATAGAATCTAATAGCTTGTAATCATAATAGTTAGAGGAAGAATCAGACTTTCAAAGCACAAATCATTTCTTTAATATTTTAACCTGAGTTGCTGCTGCATGTTTGGTCCTGAGTCATCCACTGCGATGACTCATATCACTATGGGGGGAGCTGTTCACTGTTTATATTTCTTTCTTTGGTAGAAGACAGTAGGTAACCTGCTCTCATTTGGTTGCTATTTGAAGAGATAAACATTCAAGAGACTCTGTCAGCCTCTGGAAAACCATGTTGCTATGCAAAAGAACAAAGAGATCCTTTGCATAATCCTTGGGAAGAGGAGAAGTCTATGGGCTTTGCATTTTTGATATGACTAATTCAAATATTTCCTTGGTCAATCTTTTTTCCTCTACTGTGCACTCATCTCTTTTTATAAACTATTCAAAGACTTGGAAATAGCAATCATTTCTGCTTTGACCAGAAACCCTGAGGGTCTTCCCCTTCCAGATTTATTTATTCATATTTTTTAGACTAGGTGAAAGAGGACATTCTTTGCCTCAATTGCTACCTAACCTTAAGTATTGAATAGGTGCAACCTTAGTCAAACTCAGACCTTTTGAACACCTTAGCTTAAAAAATTCAGCGTCTCCCATTCCATTCAGGTTATCTCCAGTCGTCTTGATCCATATTTTGCCACTGAACTTAGATGGCTTTGGAGGGAAAAGTGAAGCAGGTGACCTTGCACAGACCTCCCTCACTTAAATCCAATTCACTTGCATGTCATGTCATCACCTCCCTGATGTCGTGGTCCTCTAATAGAACAAAGGACAAACAACAACCTTGGTCAATCATTTTCCACTTAGTGTGTACTCACCTCTTTTTACAGACTGTTCTAAGACATAGAAATTGCTTTGTGATAAATCCAGAGAGCATACTACTGGGCTATTAGGGTTCAGAAGTAAGCATAGAAGAAAAGGGGTGCTATTCATTAATTGCCTATAATGATCTGTTAGGCCTGCTGCTAACTTTTGTAGCTGGAGTCACTTAATCCCCTTTTAGAAGTTTAGCCCAGGTCCAGACTCTGAAAATGAAATTCTGTGCAGTAGAAATACAGAGGAAGTGCCTTACAGAAATGGGGGGTACAGAAAGAGAGTGCAATAAACAAGAAATAGAATGATGTGTGTGTAACAGAAAGAGGGATGTTTTGCTATATCATAGGGAGTGGAAAGGAATGTAATGAATGAAGAGTCTGGAAAGACAGGTTGGGAATTAGAATGTAAATGGCTTTAAAAGCCAAGCAGGGTAATTTATAATTGATGCTAGGGGCAAACGGATCAGGTTAAGTTGTTTCAATTGCAGACCATCTCCTTTTCTCATTATTACTGTTTCTTATTTTGTTTTGTTATTTAAAACCAATTTTGAGATTAGCTATGACAAATCTATGGTCTGCCTATACACAGCCCCTGATTCAGGTAAAACTTCTACATCAATAACAAGTTTTTTCTTGCCCATTAAAATAGAATCTTGTCCATTTTTCATATTATTTGGTGCTGGCTATGTCCAACACTAATTCTTCTCTTAGAGAAATTGTTCTCATACAAGATGTAGTGAGGCTTCTGAGAAATCAGCAAGCTTTTGCCCTCTCTTAGGCAGTCTTCTCAAAACATACTTTCCTTTATAATTCTCCCATCATTGCCTTTTCCAATCTTTGCATTAAAGTCACCAAGTATCAGCATGCTAATTTAATCTAGGAAGATCTTACCAAGTTGTTTTTTGTTTGTTTGTTTTTTTGTAGAATGCCTCTATCACTTCAATTCTTAGCAACTGATGTTGCTAAGGTACAATTATTTTCATGCTATCTTTTTAGTCAACAATTATTAGTACTGCTAAATATGATGACCCATGAAGTAATTTTTCTGATTATGTTTTGGAGTGTAAAACCCATTCCACCAGTACTTTTCTTTACCTTTCACTGGAACACTTGTGAACCATCCTTCCATTTAATTACTACTTTCTTCTTTCTTTGGTTTTGCTTATAGCAAGAATATTAAGACTAATATGGTTCTAATCCTCCAGAAATAGCCACTTGGCTTTTGGACAAAAAACTCATATCCAAAGTACAAACTGCCAAATTAAAGGTTATTGATGGTCTAAAAACTCCATGATTCTTTGTATTCACTACCCGATTTCAGACTACTCTGCCAGCATGACTGCAGAAAGAAACGGGGACCATATAGACCCCAAAGGTTATTTTTTCCCTTTGTTTCATGAGTTGCAATGAGAAAACCATTTATTACCAGCCAGTCAACCTATGGATATTGTATTTCTCCATAGCTAGTTAAATTGGTCTCATAATAGAGAGAAAATAATATCCTATTTTCTCTAACATCATTAATAATGACAAAAACCATCATGGAATATGAATACAGAACTGCTCTCACAATCAGAAAAATCTGGGGTCAAATTTCACTTTTAACATATAATGGCCTTGTGACCCTGGACAAATCATAAAATCCCTGAGTTCCCCTAGACAATACTGTAAGTTATAGAGCAAATGTGCTACTAGAGGGAATTACCTCACTGAAAGTTCTCTATAATGATAACATCACAGATTTAGTTTTTTTTTAAACAACACCAACAACCCTAGTAACACAATAATAACAAACACAATCTTGAAAGAATTCAAAGAATAATATAGAGACAAATGGTGGGTCTAAGCCAGTCATAGCATGTTATCAATGATAAAAAGTAGTATGGAGATATATTGGAAGGAGAAGTGAGTGAGTTTCCTTGGCTGCTAATATGTGTGTATATATATGTATATATATATGTGTGTGTGTGTGTGTGTGTTTTTCGTTTTACATATATGTGTGTGTACTGTGAAAAAATGTGTGGAATAATCCCTGCCCTTAAGGAGTTTATATTTTGTCAGAGGAAACAACATATACACATATTTGCACAATAAAAAATAGAAAGTTAAGTGGGAAGACTGGACAAGTAGGAGAGGAACTGGATTTGAAGACACAAGATGTAGATTTGGCCTGGTGACCTCAGGCAAATCATATAATCACTCTGGGCTTCAGCTTCCTTATTTGTAAAAAGAGAATGGGACTAGATTATGTAGAACTAATTCTAATTTTAAATCTTTAGGCACTAAGGCACTTACTTTGTGCCAAACATTTGCTATGAACAGGTAATACAAATAGGAAAAACTACATGCTCAGTCCCAGCCTAAGGAGCTCTCAAAATAATTGAAGAAGACAACATATAAAAAGCTCATTTGGATGCGGGGGTGAATGGAAAGCCTGTAAATTTTAACAATGCCACAGTAAGGCAAGGCCCAAGAGCTATTAGGTTAGGTGACAGTGGCAAGGATCTCCATGATAGGCAGACAGTAAAGCCTAGGGGACCTCAAAATACAGGGGCCAGATAGATGGTAAGGTCTAATGTTGGTCCTCACTAGAAGTAATAGAAGTGATAATTCCCATCTCATCCAAGCCATGTATAAAGTCAAGCAGGAACTAAAAGAATTGGATTTGTGTAACACAGAGAAGAAAAGACACAAAGAGGGCATGATGGCTCTGTTTAAGTTTCTGAAGGTTGATCCTGTGGAAAAAGTTGACTGATTCTGTTTAGCTCCAGGAAAGAACTGATATTGAAGGTGGCCTGAACTGAGCTTTGAAGGGAGATAGAAAGAGATGAGAAGGGAATGCATTCCAGTCACTAGGGATAGTCTATACCAACATGCTAAAGACGGGAAGTTGAAACTTTGCTTTCTTTACCTCTAATACTTCTCAATTAAAAGGCTCAAAAAGTCAACCCTTTACTCCATTTACTTATTTTTTGTTTGTTTGTTTTTTTGCTGAGGCCATTGGGGTTAAGTAACTTGCCTAGGGGCATACAGCTAGGAAATAGTAAGTGTCTGAGGCCAGGTTTGAACTCAGGTCCTCCTGACTTCAGGGATGGCACTCTATCCACTGCATCATCTAGCTGCCCCCCTCTGTCTACTTCTAAAAGCTCTCTGATCCATCTTTGCTGATATCAGACTTAGGGATATTTACTATCATATTCTGCCAGTAGGGTTCCTTTGGCTCTTAGCCCTGGCCCAATAGAAGCACTGAGATAAGCCTCCTCTGGAATTGATTGCACTTCATTGCTGTTCAGGCTCAGCTGCTTACTCCATCCCCTCTCTCTTGTCTCAGGAATACTTACCCTTAGAATCCCATATCACAATTTTATCACAGTCCAATATATTACACAAGCTTTAATATCACAATTTCTACCATTATATGAGAATAGATCATCAAAGAGTCTCAGAGAACTTTGGGAATCTGTGACTAGCCAGGAAGAAGAGGAAAAAGTGAGCAGAGAGAACCCAGATAATGACAGAGAGAACTAAGGAATGGAATAGGGTAAGGAGGAGAAAGTTTCTGTTGGTCATTATTGTAAGGGACCCAGATCTGGGACAGCTTGCAGCAGTGACCGCATTATAGAAATGCCACAATCAGATAATCTCTTAGCAAAACTTTTATACTCCCTTATGTAATTCAATAAACTCTTTGTCTCAAGTAGCTTTGTCTCATGTGAACAGTGATCCGGGATAAGCACATAATTACATTCCTTTCAGGACATGCCTGTGGGCACCAAGTTATTCTTTGTCAGGAAGGGAGTCTATCAAGCTGGAAATATAATCCTCTCCTCCTGTTCCTTGTGTACTAGAAAGGATCCTGAGTTTGAAGCCACAGGGCTTGAGTAAACCCTGGCTCTGTCTAGTTATCCCTATGATCTTGGGTAAGATCATACTTAACTTCTAAGGACTTCAGCTGCCTTACCTCTAAAAGGCAGAGTTGGACAAATGACTTCTAAGATTTTTTTCAGTTCTAGACCCATGATCCTAAGAATTAGACCAGATTCCGGTACAAGACTTTGCTCTGACCAGAAGTACCTGTAATATCCTATGACAAAAGATTGAAAAGATATGAAGTCATTAACCAGCTGTCAGGGAGATTGTAAATGAGTGGAGCCAGTAAGTGCACATTCATAGGAATATATATTTGGAACCAGAGGCAAACTTTTGTATTATCTAGTGTAAATCCTACTTTTTTTTATGAAAAGACCTACAAGCCCAGGTCCCCTCTCCCATGAAAGGGTCCCAGATTAGTATCTAGCTATTCAGGCTCACTGTGGGAAGATCTAAGCCCACAGAGATGTTGACTGGTCCTTTTTTGCACTCTTTGGTTCATTTACACCCCTTCCCATATACATCCTGAAGATCCTGAGATAATGTTTTTCTTTATATATAGGAATGATTTTTGTCTAAGATCTTCCCAAAATGAATTCATAGAGTCCTTTTTAGAAAGTTATTCAAAGTACACAGTAGATTGGGAACAGGACAGCTATTTATTTCTTCCACTACAAAAGAAGTGCTTAAGAAACTGAAGACTTATAAAGCATCATTGACAAATACATTTAAAAAAATTTGATACAGTAACTTATAACTTCTGTTATACTCCCCTGAGAGGTTGATACTTAAAACTTTAAACAAGAAACACTCTATGGGATTGTGTAAGAGGTTGTGTAATTTCATCTCAGCTCTGCACTGCCTGGGAAATGCACTCAAGCCTCATATTGTCTAGGATATGGTTCATCTTTCTTATAATGGTCATTTTTCCCCTAAGAAATATTTTAATAGCTTCAGGATTCTCAGTGGTACCATGGATAGAGCTCTGGATCTGAAACTCAGAAAAATTTGAATTCAAATGAGACTTCAGATACATATTAGCTACCTGATTTTGGGCAAGTCACTTAACCCCTATTTGTCTTAGCTCCTCATCTATAAAATGAGGGCACATTGGAGAAAGATTCTTTTCCAGTATCTTTGTCAAGAAGATCCCATGGACAAGTCCAAAGGTAGCAAAGAATCAGACACAAAAGAAAGAAATGTGCCCAAATTCATATAGTTAATGTGAAGCAGAGTTTAAATTTGAACCCATCTCCCAACTCTAAATCCAACTTTCTTTCCGTTATATTTGATACTACAAATAGAGATCCATTTTAATGCATTGAACAGGTCAGAAAAAGTTACTTTCTGTATCTTCATCCAAAGAACTATATTCTAAAGGCTGGCCTTTATAGGTTCAGTTACTCCTTTGTTGGCAAGTAGCTAGATGGTGCAGTGGATAGAATGCTGGGCCTGGAGTCAAGAGGACCTGAATTCAAATCCAGCCTCAGACATGTACTAGCTGTGTGACTATGAGCAAGTCACTTAACTCAATTTGCCTCAGTTTCATCATCTGTAAAAGGAGCTGGAGAAGAAAATGGTAAACTGTTCCAGTATCTTTGCCAAGAAAACCCCAAATAGAGTGAAGAGTTGTACGTGACTGAAATGACTCAATAACAAAAAAAACTCCTTTGTTTCTGTTGACTACCACAATGCTGACAAATCTTATTGAAGGACTTTGCCCCATTTTATCTCTACCAAGGTTTTGTTACCCTTTCTTCACCTCTGAGGCTTAGGGTTCTCCAGTGCTGGAGCAAAAAGTCTTTATCAACCTTTCACAAATACATCTACAAAACCTTTAAAATTTTAAGATTGATTTTAGTGCATTAATAAAATTATTCTGCAAAAAGTGAATAATGATATGATTAAACAGACTTTTATACAGATAGAAAATGTGTTCACTATAATACTTTTATACCAGATGTTTCCTTTTTTAGGATTTATTATAACCTGACTAATCAAAATGCTATTACTATGGATCATCTCCAGGGATGTGGAAACACATTTGTCACATATAGAAGTAGTTATAATAGTGTGGGGTTTTTTTTAGAGGTTCTACTTAAAGATACAAAATAAAATTAATATCCATTATATGTTTTTGAGTCAATAGGGACAGGAGAGACCTGTGATTTCATTGGCATGGTGAATGCTCTGGTGAGAAAATTCCTTCTGCCAAGATAAATCATTACTTTCTTTCTCTGCAATTCAAAGTCTTAGAGAGACTTGCCTAGAAATCTGAGGTATGAATTGGCTCTCCCAAAGCCAGCATATATCAGGAATAGTATCTGAATCCAGGTTTTTCTGGTTTCAGAGTCCACTATATCATGCTGCCTCTATTTGAGTCAAACAGCTTGAGAAAACTTTGTAATAGTTATATAGCTCTGAAATTCTTCAGATGATTCTTAAGATGCAAACTGAAAGGGCAATGGAAAAGACACAAGGTGGAAAAGAGTAAGCTGTGGTCAGTGATAGCAGAAGAGGGCTCGAAGGACATCATTGAGGTTTGTATGACCAAAAAGGAAGAAGGGCTGTTCACAAAGGTGATGCGCAATAACAAATAGACACTCAGAATGATGCACTGATATCCTCAAGATATGAAAAAGATAGGGACCTTAATATATGGGAACATGTTTCATGCAAGATTTAGGAAAAAACAAACAATGGACAATAATAGTCACATAAAGGGAGAGAAAACCCAGAGTTCATGATCTGCTCTGATGGAAGGATAATTCTGATGAAATTATGAGTCATTCCAAGTATCAAAATATCTATGGCACTGATGGGCCCAGCTTAATTTTAATTCAAACAGAGGTAATCTGCCATAACAAATTCAGAAAAAGGGAGGACAGCACATTCAAGGCATATAAGGCTTTCTAGAGAGAATGGAATAAAAGGCAAGTTCTGGCTCTAGCCTTGGAGGACCTGGGTTCAAATTCTGTCTCTGATACATACTACCTAGATGATCTTGGATAAATCGTTAAACTTTCTTGAATTTTAGTTTACTCATCTGTAAAGTGAGAAGGTTAAACTAAATGGCTCCTGGGTATCAATCTAGTTCTAGGTCTATGATCCTAGAAGTATCAAGAGAATTCAGTTCTATTCCTAATTTGATCCTTGGCTCTTTGGAGACCAAAAGTATACTATTCCTCAGTTTCTCCCACTTTTGGAAAAAAATGTTCATGAGATTTACATTTCATAGAATGCATGAAGTGAGAGTGTGTGCAGTGTATCAGAAGATCTTAGGAGTTTTGCTGCGGTTGTTCAGTCATGTCCAACTCTTGATAATACCATTTGGGACCTTCTTGGCAGATATACTGGTTTGTCATTTCCTTTTCCAGGTCATTTTATAGGTGAGGAAACTGAGGCAAACAGGGTTAAATAGCTTTCCCGGAATCACACAGGTAAGTGTCTGAGGACAGATTTGAATCAAGTTTTCCTGACTCCAGGCTCAATACTGTATTCATTGCACCACCTAGCTAACCCATCTAAGGGACACCATATTGTTTTAGTATTTTTACATGATCTTTTTCCCCCTACTTTCCTTCAAATCAGAATGAGTTCATTGAAGACAGATTCTAAGGTTCTTCCTTACTTTAAATCTATGATCCTATACAGGGATAGGGTGGTGACTACAAGGTGTCAAATGCTGGCCATGGGAACCAAATTGAAATGGAACTGGGAAATACTTAACGAAATGCATTAAAAAAAGAAGTAAGCATGGGTAATGGTAATATGTGATTTTCTAAGTCAATATGTGACACTTTATCTTCCCCCCCAGGGATCCTTATGTATAATTTAGTGGTTTCCACTTGCATTTGAGTCTGAAAGCACTGATGTAGAAGACATATGGCCAAACTTGGAATTAGCTAAAGTTATCTTCAAGTCCTGCCACCAGTAAATGCTAATTATGTGGCACTGGCAATGCCTTGGAATTTTTCAATACCTTCAGGCAATTCTCTAAGGTTACACATGGCAGAGCTGTTGCCAAGCTGCATTGGTAAAAGGAGATTCCCTTATCTGGAATTCTCTGTAATGACGTTAGATGTCTACTAATAGGTTTCTGACACTGTGCTAGGTGCTAATATTTATCAGATTGGATTGAATATCCAAGTGAGGCCAGGGCCTGGAATAGATTTAGTGCTAAAAGATGGTAAAAGCAATTTAATGCAACCCTCACTTTACAAATAAGGAAACTGAGGCCCAAAGTGAAGTGGGAAAGAGAATGAGCATTTATATAACAATGTGTCAGGCATTTTATAAATATTATCTGATCAACTCAGGGAGACAGGGGCTGCAAAAATCCTCATTTGACAGTTGAGGAAACTGAAGCAAACAAGAGTTAAGTGATTTGCCAGGGTCACATAGCTAACACATGTCTAAGGCCAATTTGAGCTCAGCTCTTCCTGACTGCCACCTCTATGCTACTGAGCCACCAGCTGCCTCTGGTAACCTTAGTCTCTAAGCATCCCCTTTTCAAGACTCATCATAAATGATTGAAAAGCAAAATAATCTTTTACTTTTACCCCATTCACCTTTATTTATATAAAAGCAAATTAAATAAATTATTGCAATATATACAAATATATATTATAGACATAAATAGAAAATCCCCAAATATAAAACCTTTCCATAAACACAGAAAACACACATAATAGACCCTGAGGGCCTAAAGTACCTCAGCTCATAAATGAGATAGTTCATTTATAAAGTAGTCTTATTACAAAAATAGAATATCTGTCAAGTGTTTAAGTAACATTATTTAGGACTGTTAAAGTGCTAAACCTTATGGCATATTAGAATGGTGCCCAACACTCAGGCCACTGGTTTCAGAGTATTTGTAACAAACACGTTTATGTCAGTCTAGTTCTGATGCAGCATTTGCAATAGCAAACAGTTGTGCTGACACTTCCTTTAGGCACATGGAGGGTTTTCCTTCCCCTCGTGTCTACCTTTCTTTTCCTGTACTTACAGAGTGGCAGAAACAAGAAAAGAAAGAATGTGACCTGCATAGACACCACAAATCTTATTGTAAAAATGCAGCTCTGAAAACTTCTGCCTTTCCAAACTTACAGGATACAGAAATCAAGACCGACATGGGATAGAAACAAATCTATCCATGATATGGGCTGCTTTCTTGCATGGTTTCAAGCCAGCCATTCACTGACTCTTCCAAATTCCATCCAGTGCTTCAAAGGCCTGGGGATCAGATTTGAACTTGCAAGAAGATTTTGGAGTCTAAACATCTAATAAATTCAGGAGTGATAGTGTTAAAAATAAAATAAAATTTGAGACACTGGCTATACCATTCACTGCTTTCCAAAGTTAGGAAGATACCTAAACAGGAATGATGTGTAACAGAGAAACAGGATTTTCTTTTCCCCCTTTTAACTTGAATGCTATCTTCCCAAGCTGTCCCATAGTAATTCTCCCAAGAATTGTGCTTTCTTCCAAGTACCATCAGCTTTCCCATCACAATAAGATGCAGCTTCTTCAGTAGTCAACAGTGATAGTAATGGTGCCTCCTTCAGGCAAAGTTAAGAGGTGCATTTTCCTTGTCTCGTTTAGCTCTTGCTTTTGCGCATTTGTATAGTGTCACAGAGAGGATGATAACAAGGATGATGATGACAAAAAGTATAGCTCCAACTATGAAAAACAGTTCTGAAAGGAAAAGAAAAGTATTATTTGCTCAGGATCACAGCTTAGAAAAGACTTTTAAAAACTTATGAATTTAAATCTCAAATAAAATAGAAAAATATTTTCATGTATGTATGTGTGTATAAGAACAAAAAAGATTGCAAATGAAATCATGTATCTCTATTATGTACAGCCTAATTTTTAAAAACACCTGTGTATACATGTACATATATTCATATATTATATATATATAGGTATACTTAAATATGCATATATTTTAAAGTTAGCTGTATGCAAATGTTTAATATCTATATACACATATGTATATAATAAAATAAATATATATAACTTTCAAGTCTTGCTTCTCTTATTCCTTCTATTAAAAAAGATACTTTATATCCTTTCTTTCTTTTTCTTCTTCCTTTCTTTTCTTCCTTGTCTTTATCTTTCCTATCTCCCACTTACATTCCTTTCCCAAAAGTGAACAAAAGCAAAACCACAAAGAAAGACACACCCTGATACTCTCCATTCATGGCTGCAGCTGAGGACAGAGCTCAAAAATCACCCCATTCTCCCCATGTCCAACTCAAACCTTTCCCCCATTATTTAAAAATATTTGATTTATGATAAGATGTGATCCCTTTGGAAAAAAGACTAAGATAAACTACAATGTCTAAAATAACTAAAAGTCTTCAATGGAACCATGTGATTCATTGCATTTTCTATCTAGAAAAGATTTTTTAAAAAAAATTTTGGGAAAGAAGAGGACCAATTTTACTTAGGATCATAGGTACAGTGCTACAAGAGACCTTCAAGAGTTCAACCTTCTCATTTTATAGGTGAGGAACTGAAGCCAAATGACTTGTTAATAAGTGGCTGAGTTAGGACATAACCCAGGTTCTTGGACTCAACTTCAGCACTCTTTGGATTTTATCCCTCTGCCACAGGCAGTTAGTAACCATGGAAAGAGGAGTTTAAGAATACCTTGTAAAGATTTGTTGAAATGGAAAAGGGAAATAAAACACTGGCTCTCTTTATTTTCTTTTTAGTTCTGAAAGAAGACTCCCATTCACATCTCATCCCTTTTATGAAATCTTCTATACTGGCCTCCTCTTCCGAACCCTCTCTCCAAGTTTCCTGAACATGTTGAATTAACTCTCTTTTTAAATAAAACCTATTTTTAATTTTTTAATATTTTTATTTTCCCCAGTTACATTAAAAACAAATTTTTTTTACTTTTGTGTTTTTTTGAGTTCCAGATTCTCCCACTTCCTCATCATAGCCCTCTCCCTTATTCTGAATTTTTTTTTTTTTTTGGCTGAGGCAATTGGGGTTAAATGACTTATCCAGGGTTACACAGCCAGGAAGTGTAAGTGTCTGAGATCACATTTGAACTCAGGTCCTCCTGACTTCAAGGCTAGTCTCTATCCACTACACCAACTAGCTGCCTCTTATTCTGCATTTTTAATAGTTTGCCTGAAATCTCATTTCCCCAGTTAGACTATAAGCTTTCAATTGCAGGAACAGAATCTGCCTTATCCATCTTCATATTCTCCAGTTTTTAATCAGGACTATAGCTGCAGAGAGTTATAATTTCTTTTGCCTAATTCTAAGCTTAACTGGAAAAAATACTCAGAGGATGTCTTGTTACCATCCCCAATACATGTACATATATGCAAGAAATCTAATGTTAATCTATCAACCAATAAACATGTATTAGGTGATTACTTAATGTCAGGTGCTGAGGATGTAGATATAATAAATTAAAGATTCTTAAACTGGGATCTATGAATAAATTATAGTGGTTTGGGGAATTTAAAAATATTTTTATGACTATATTTCAATGAATTTGAGTAACTTTGCAATCCTACATATTTTATATTATTCAAAGTCAGCTAGGTCTTTCAATGAATTGAGGATGGGCCATGTAGCCAGGAAGACCTGAATATAAATTCAGCTTTAGACACTAACTACTTATGTGATCTTGGCCAAGTTACTTAACTTCTGTCTGCCTCAGTTTCCTCATCTGTAAATTGGGGGATCAAAATAGCACTAATTCATAGAATTTTTGTATTAAATAAAAATTAGTATTTTTAAGTGCTCAGCACTATGCATGGCCCATAATAGATATTTAATATAGAATTCTTTCCCCTTGCTGAACGGGTTCTTGATGTTATAAAAAAAAAAATGTCAAGAACATCTGTAAGGAGTTTCATTAGGGCCACAGAATTAAAACTATGGAAATCATCCCTCCCTAAGTAGCTAAGAAAGGCATCTCCTGCACCACTCTAGCTCTAATATCAGAAATACTTACTTACCTTTAAACACAACTTTGTCTTGGCTGGTACAACGGATTTCACTTTCAGGACTCTTCTGCTTTGCTCTCCGAGACGGAATGAATGCCTGAATATTGAAGCAATAATTTTCTCCTTTGTCCACATCAACCAAAAATTCATTTGTGTCCGTCCTTACTGATTTCTGTTAAGGGAGACAGATTATAAGATCATAATTTTAGAGAAGAAAGATTCTAACTCCCTTCATCCTACAGATGAGGAAGCTGAGGTTCAGAGACAGGGAATCATAAACTCATGGTCATTTCTCAGTTAATTTTGTGGAAGTTTTTACTGAAGACAGATTAGCCTAGAGTGATGATTAGAATTTCATCTTTTGTTGCAAGCTTAATTTTCTTCCTTTACCAAGGCTAGTGTAAAGTGAACACCTAGACTTTATTTAATATTCCTGGTCCAGTATGTGCCAGGCAAGAAGGGCTGTCTCATCTCTAGGTATCCCTGGACTTTCATGGCTAACAAAAGATTAAAGTACTAAAATGTGGAGGTTACCCCTTCCAGACAAAGACAGGCATCAGAGTTTCAAGAGGATTCCTTCTACTGGAGTTCCTAGAAACTGCATTCGGAATCCCAAAAGGCTTTTCCTACAGAAAAACTTGTTCTGTGCTTTAAACTATGAACAAGAGTTCTCCAGAAGGTGAATAAAACAAGAAAGATCAATCTGTGGGATGCTTAGTGTGAGCAGGAATGCAAATTTTAGACCTTTTGGAGAAAGGAACTTTAGAGATAATCTGGTCCAATCCTTTAATTTTTACATATAAAGAAACTGAAGCAAAGAGAGTGTTAAAGCATCTTGCTCATGGTCATACAGCTAACAAGTGGTAGAAATGGCAATAGAATTCTTGTCTCTTAACTTTGTCCATTACTGTCTACTACCACATTGCTTCTCAATAAGTTCTCATTTTGCTTCCTCTCAAAGGAGCTAAGTTGAAAATCTAGGCAGCTGAGTGCCAGACATAGTCAGGAAGACCCAAATTCAAATCCTATCTCAGATACTTACTAGTAGTGGGACTCTAGGCAAGTCACTTAACCTTAATTTCCTCATCTGTAGAATAATAAGATAATAGTAGGATAATAATCTACATCCAGAGAAACAACTATGGAGACTGAATGTAGATCAAAACATCCTATTTTCACTTTTTGTTGTTGTTTTGTTTTGTTTTCTTTCTTGTGGTTTTTCCCTTTTGTTCTGATTTTACTTTCTGAACATGACTCATATGGAAATGTTAAAAATGATTATACATGTATAACCTATATAATATTTCTTGATGTCTTGGGGAGAGGGGAAGTAAGGGAGAAAAAAATCGGAACTCAAAATCTTATAAAAATGAATGTTGGGGGCAGCTAGGTGACCCAGTGGATAGAGCACCAGCCCTGAAGTCAGGAAGACCTGAGTTCAAATCTGGTCTCAGACACTTAACACATCCTAGCTGTGTGACCCTGGGCAAGTCACTTAACTCCAACTGCCTCAGCCAAAAAAAAATGAATGTTGAAAATTATCTTTACATGTAAGTAGAAAAATAAGAGGATAAAATGATGCAAAGCTTAGAAAGCATTTGCAAACCTTAAAACACTATATAAATGCTAGCTATTACTAATATCTATTATTAATCTTCAATTTAAAAAGTTACAAAGGGTTCCAAAGTAGAGGGGGGAAGGGAAAGGAACTCACCTTTCCTGTACTTGAAGCCTTCCAGTAATAAAGTATGTAAGTTAGATCCTGCTGAAAAATCTGTCGGAGGGTTTGGAAGGTCCCATTAATTCTAAACGGTGTAATGGAATTTTGAACTGTCACTTTCAACTTTGTACCATTTTGTTCAAAATTTTGAATTCTTGGCTGCCCAAGGTTTGCTGAGGAAAAAAAAGACAAGAACAGTGGAAACCAGGGAATTGCAGTCAAAGTAAAAATCTGATCATCTGTCATTCAACTTTTAATTGTCTCTCTTTCCCACAAAATATAGCCTATTGATGGTAAGACAAGTGGGTAATTGAGGTAGGTGAACCATAGCCAGATAAGTGCTTGATCACATCACCAAAACCCTAAACCTTTCCCCAAAATATTAAGGCTCTTTGTTTAGACAGATCAGGGAATAAAAAAGAAAGGGAATCAATGGGGAATGAATTTGATGAGGCTAAATCCCACACATGCTTTGTATTTTTATGGCAAAAGAGCCAATAGGCATTTGTGGGACTAATGTTCAGTTCAGTTCAGTTTGGGGCAATATTAGTTCTTTTCATACATAGTAGTGATCCAGAAAACTACATTAGGCAAGAGATTTTAGTATGAACATGTCACTATTCACTTTCAGGGAAAGGGAAAAGACTTTCTTCTCGCTTCCTATGATTTCCACAAATCTTTTTCTCTATCTCTTTTTATCCAGCACAACTGCAGAATTTAAGTTATAAGGAATTTCAGTGACCACCTAGTCACATTTGAAAAGAATCTCCATTATAGTAACATTTCCAACAGGTTTGGAATTTAGATTTAGTAAATCTAAAGATAGATTTACTTCTATCTTTAGCCTTTCCTTGAAGTGTTCTGAGGAAAACATGCTAATTCTACTTTGGGACAAATCTGAAAGTTAGCAATGTTTTCCTGACATTAAATCTAAATTTGCTAAACTTATATCCATAATTACATTTGTTATTCTTGTTTCTGACACTTAGGGTCTGATCTCTCTTCCACATTCCTATATTGTCTGTCACAATTAACTTTGTGAAGGAGAATGAGATGGGTCACAGGAACATTGGTGCAAGGAATTAAGGATTACAAATTTGTAGATAAGAAGATACAATGGGGATATGAGAGCCGTCTTTAATGATTCCAGAGTCTGTCACTGGAAGAGGGCCAAGTCTTGTACTTGACTCCAAGGGTCAAGAGGAAAGAAAAGGAAGAAAGGTTGAAAGTTAAAGAGATGAGTTGAAATTTGAACTTGATGGAAGAAGGAAAAAAAAAAAAAAACTCCACTATCAAACTTTCTTACAATTAGACCTATCCAAATATGGTACAAGTTACTTTGGGAGGAAGTAGGTTCCACCAATACTGGAAATCTGTGAGCAAAGGTTACATGGATTCTTTTTCAGATGTGATTTGGACTGGATGACTTCTGAAATTCCTTTCATATCTGAAATTCTACGACTGTGTCTTAATCTTTATGTTTTCTTTTACTAAATACATGTTAGTTCAGGATGAAAAAGCTAAGGTTGTGCTTTTTAAAAAATATTACATTTCAAACTGAGTTGATAGTTATTTAAAGCAAGAATAGGTAATTTTAAAAAAACAGGAAAACTGCAGTTTATTAATGTAATAGATCTAGCTTCATTTCTCCTCAAAATATTTTTTCATTATGCTTTTTCAAAATTCAATTTTATTTTTTTCCAGGTCCTTAAAAAAAATTCTTCCCTAAAGCTTCCTGTAACTCTTCATCATGGAATAGTGGTGGCCCTGTACTTTTGAAGGCAGCTATATCAGAGGAGCCCTGGCAAGCCATATTAGGCTGGAAATCCTCTGGGAACAATTGCCTGGTATGTATGCCTGTTGTCCAAGGACTTAATGGGTAATGGTAGGGTGGAAGTTGGGAGAGTTAGGAGGAGGAAGGGAGATAGTACCTATGATTTTACAGGGGAACTCTCAGTTTGGAAATTTCCCCTACCAATGCAGATCAGTGTTGATAACTTATAGGCTTAGAGAATTGCCTGGGTGGAGTGATAGGGGGAAAGGGGAACTAATAGATTTAGCTACTTTCCCAGTGTCCCAAGGCTTAATATTTGAGAAGAACTAGATTTAGCAGGTCCTCCTAATTCCAAAGCAACCCTTCTATTTGCTAGACCATTCTGTTCTTCCAAGGACCAGTTCTGCTAAATTTGGAAAGGTTGATCACCAGAAGGCGGGCTTTGGAAAGCATGAATATTATCTGTCACAGTAACTCATGACAGTTGTATCCAGAGGCACTGAAGGGTCAAAATTTCCATCAAGGATGGGAGTACCATTTTCTAACAATGAATCCAAGAGAAACCTTGTTTATGGTGATTCCCACTGGAACTCACAAATATTTAACTAGAATTGACATAATAACAAATTCAGTCCCACTCTCCCTTACTTACTGTCTGAGTAAGGTATAAAGTGACGTGCATTGGCATGCTGGGATTCTTCGGGATCCCCATCTGACTTTATTGGTTTTTCAGAAAGGATTCGAGCAATGTATGTTTCCCTTAAATTTTTCATCTCATCTGTGAGATCACATTCTGTTTTTTTTGTGTGAAAACATTTCTTTTTCCAATCTCCCCATATGGTACTAAAGAAAGAAAGAAAAAAAAAGTGGTGATAAGAGAGAGAATATCACTTGTTTACTTCCATAAGGATACATATTTGTGCATCTAGGGTAGTTGCTATATTGTGAAATTGAGTTGTTAATAGCTACAAATACAAAACTATTTTCTACAATAACCCAGACTTTCTACCTCTATAATTCTATTTCAGTCAAAATTGGGACTAGAGACAGACTATTTCACAAGAAAAGAAAAATTGTTAAAGAGTACATTTTACAAATGTACATATTATAGTTTTAATTATACAACATTCCTCTCTCTATGCCCTCTGACAGATCTTGATCTTTGCTAATTTGAGGTATAGCAGTTTTATTTTCAACTACCTTCAAATACTCAGACTGGCTCAGAAATATCTCTTTATTCCTCATATTTCTTTTGTGGGATTAGAGATCTCTAGGTCCAAGCCCTCATTTTAAAAACATCTCTTCAGTCCTTTATTTTTATTTTTTTTTTGTGGGATCATAGGTTCAGAGATAAAGGAGACCTCAGAGATCACTGGGTAATAACCTTCATTTTAAGAAGGAGAAAAGTGAGGCAGATAAAAATAAATGACATAGCCAAAGTCACAAAGCTACTAAATGAATTTGAATCCAGGTTTTCTGACTCCACATTCTTTCTACTACAGCACATACGCTTCCTTAAACTGCATGTTTTGAAACTCAAGGAAATTTTTTCAACCAAACCAGAATAGTGAAAACTAACTAAAAGCATTTAGAAAAAATATATCAAGTTGAGATAATGATAGATAATTCCTTTTTACAATACTTTGCCAAGGGGTTGAGACAAGGGGTATTTAATATGTCATTAGAGAAAATATTTAATATTCCAAGCTAACTAAGATTAAAATATTAACAGGACCTACAAATACCATGTTTGGAAAAGGGACTATATGGAAACCCTTTAGGATAAAGGGACAGGAACAGGGATATTTTAGAATGAGAGAGAAGAAATTAAGTGTATTTTCATACTGAGAAGTTATTGCTTATAATAAGTATATCTTATAAAAACACAATTCTCCACTTGATATCTTAGAGCAGGAATAGGGAATCTTTTTTTTTTTTTTTTCTGCCAAGAGCCATTTGGATACTTATAATATCATTCGAAGGCCATACAAAAATTATCAGTTAATAGAACTCAAGCAATGGGAGGTTGTTGTACCTAGCTTTCACCTCACCAGTGCCTATGGTTGCTTTAGCAAATAATTTCTTGGGCCTCATATGCCCGAAGGCTAGACGGTCCCCATCCATGTCTTAGAGGGAAACTATCACCAACATTATTTTTTTCCTACCCTGCCCACAGGAGCTGGGAATTCTCATCTGAAAGAAGGCCAAGCCAACACTGAAATTGAGGCATCTTGAACCCTTCACTGTGCGTGAGCACGAGCGCATACACACACACACACACACACACACACAGAGTTATTTAGCAAATCTGGAGATGGACAGCTATCTCAAGTTCCCTCAACCTCTATAATCAGCCATATTATTTTCAAGAGTCTCTAAGTTTAATAATAGGCAGTAAAACTTTACTAATTATTCAAACTGTGAAAAGGCTCATCTAAGTGAGTAGAAATTCTGAACAGGATATTAATTTACAACCAGTGTTTCACTTGCAAGTCATGTGGAACTCAGAAGGTTTTTCCCTTAGAAACAACTTTCTAGTTTCCCAGGCTAGCTCATTAAAATCTATTTAACTCATAAGGCACCTGAAGGAAACCAATAATTACCATTCTGGAATCAAACTACCATATCTTATCTTATTTCTGTGGGGGGAAATCTGTCCTCAATTGTTATTTGGCCACAAAAATCACAGAATTTGAAGATCGGGAGGGATTTCAGTGGCCACTTAATCCAATCTATGTACTAAAGGAATAGATAGCCACACATTTAGCCCCTATTGCAATAAGACAAAGCCTGAGTTCATTCAAATTCTCCTTTGACATTAGTTGTATGATCCTGGATGACCATTTAATTCTTCTGGATCTAAGAAACAAGGGCTCAAACCAGAGAATTTCTAAGTTCTCTTCCAGTTCTAGAGATCTGATTCTATGATTCCTTTCTGCTGTGCAAAGTTAATAAATGGGCTCTAACTGGCAAGGCATCCAATGGTCTCAGCATTGATGATAGAATGGAGATTCGGAATCTAGGGATTTAGAAAGATGGAAGAACCAGGAACAGGGATGGAGATTAGGAATCTGGCAGCTAGGGTTTAGAAAGGCAGTAAGAACTAGGAATGGGAATGGAAATTAAAAATCTGGGGGAGGGGAGGGTGAGGATTTAGAAAGTCAGGAGGAATTATGGCAGGCTGGAAACTCAGAAGGAAGAGGAGGTCCTGGAACAGCAGAAACACTTCTGTGCTCTTTGACCCCACCCAATTCCCTATCCCATAGTAGACTCCAGCACAGCAACAAGGTATAAAGCAGAGGAGAGTCAGGATCCCAGAGAAAAAGGATGGGGTTTTCAATGGTAATTGGGAAGGAGGGAACAGGAGTTTGAAGAAGGAAAGAGAAATCCATAGTAGAATGTAAGGAAGATAAGTAAAAGCAAAGCATTTGCAAATTGGAGTTCATCTATATATTTTAAAAGGTAGTAGTATTATTTATAAAACATAGTGACTGGCAAAGTCCTGCTTTTTATAAGTTAAAAATTCACTTGTGTACATTTTTCACAGCAAATGAATTCTGCTAAGGAACTTCTGAAGTATATTTTTTGAAGAAATCATAGTATTTTATACTATTAATTTTCAGAGTAAAGCATTTCCTTATGAAGAGTTAGTACAAAGACAGACTTCAGCTCAGGTGTAGTGAGATTTTTCACAGATTATGAATTACTGAAAGTCAATCCAATGGATTTCCTCTCAACTGACATTGTCTTGAACAACAAAGTTGTACAGTGTCAAAAATATAGAATCTTACCCTGGCAAGTTTTATCCTCTTTTTCCTATTTGGGCCCCCCCCCCTTTTAAAGAACATCTAAGATGACACAAAACATTTAAAACTCTACCTTTCCCTCCACCACTCTCCTTATAAAATACTGCTAAACAAACAAAAAATAATGCTGCTACTCTTCTGGCCCTGGTGTGGTCAAGGGGAATTGTATCACTAATTGCTTTTAAAAGTCTCAACATAAACTAAAAATGGCATCTTTAATTTTAACCAGTGACATTTTATGTCTTTGTGAAATTACTGGAAAGAAAGTATCATCTTCCCAATATGTCTTTTGGAACATTTTAGAAGGAGAGTGGAGGTAAAAAATAAAAAAGAAAATACTAGTCATATTGCTAGCAGTATAGCTGAGTTTATTTTAAATGGAGTAGAGAGGTATGTCTCTGAACACTCTTATATTTCCATATACAGAGTTTCAAGACTGTTCAGGCAAGCTGTCAGTTATAATTGTAGCCCTGCACTAGCCTCTCCAGTCTGATCTTCTACCAGTCTGTTTCTGCCAAGCATATTTAGTCATAGATCTGGCACATTTGAAAGACATGCCCTAGTGAATGCTCCGGATTTGCAGATTACAAATATTTATGAATCAAACACTGCCTCAGGTAATTTAAACATTCTAAATATTGGTCTCCTCCCTTTTTTATGGTTTATATTTTGCCCCAATGTCTAGACTGTTACCCAAAGAAAGGAAATTCATACATATCAGGTAGACTAGATGTCATTATTCTTCTAAGACTAATACTTGAATCAGTGCCTCTATCAATCACCCACTGGCAAAGATTTCCCTTTCTACAACTCTCCATCCAATTTATGAAATTTTTGATTTTCCCCCAAACAAAATCAAAATTATCTCCAGCTTCAGTAAGCCCCCTCTGATTGTCTATTGCATTGTCTATCATAAGCGACTTCACATTCTCGAAAGAATTGTAGGGTGCTTCAAAAACCATAGCAAATAGTCTCTTTTTTTGTCATATATATTTCATAGCCCTCAGAGAGCAGTCATCTTTATCTATCCCCACACTGAATATAGAGAAATGGCATCTCAGTAGGTCACTGGCTAGAGTATTTAATTCTGGAATCTGAAGCATCAGAGTTCAAATCTTGGCTCAGATACTTATAACTGTATGACCCTGGACAAGTCACTTAATTCATTTAGCCATCTGTATCTTCCTCTGCAAAACAGAGATAATAATAACAGCACCTACTTTACAGAGTTAGGAGGATCAACTAAATCAGCATGTGTAACTGTTTTGTAAATCTTAAAGAGTTATTAAATGGTGACAACCCAGAAATCTTATTTTCATCAAGATGTCTACTTACCTTATCTCAACAGTATAAACATAATTGACTGGTTTGGGCTCCCACTCCAATATCGTCTTGAAATCAATGGATTTCCAGGTGATATTATATGCTGATATTATATCTGAAGTACCTACACACATACAAGGAAAAATGGCCATGATTTTTGTGATTCTAAAGATTAGCACAGATTCACTAAGTGAAGATAGACCTAACTGCTTTCTTTTTGATTAGCATAATTGGTACAGATTCACTAACTGAAGATGGACTTAACTGCTTTTTTTTTTGATAAGCATGATTAGCACAGATTCAATAACTGAAGATGAACTTAGCTGCTTTTTTTTATAAGCATAAAATGCCTTTACTTTCCCCTTCATATCTTACAGCATCAGATTTAAAAAAAAAAGGTAATTTCCCCCCCCCCCCCCTTATTGACTAACAGAGAATAGTAGCCCGGTCCTAATCCCATGCTTGACTCAAGGTAAATTTTATTCAATAATTGATTTATCCCATAATCCATAAAAACATACAAGGAACCTGTATGTAAGGAGGAAAAAGTGCTACAGGAAAAGTTCCTATTTACCCTTGAGAAAGAGAAAGGATACTTAAAAATTCAAAATAAAAACAACCACAATAGCAACAAAAACTAAGACCCTGCTTCTGTAACTCACTTTGAACCAAAATAGACATTTTCTCCTGGCTGGAACTCACAACTTCACATGATCATTGATTTTTAAGTTGGAAGAGACATTAGAGATTCTCTTTTTCAACTTCCTCATTTTACAGATAGGAAACTAAGGTGCCAATCTATGGGTAACTTGGTCAAGGTCACAAGAGGTAAGTGTCAAAGTTGGAATCTAAACTGCCATGTAACACTCTTTCTCTACTGGGGCTGTTATAAGAGCTGAAGAAGAAAGAAAAAGAAATGAAAAGAATTGCAAAGACTGTATGTGTAAGGAGTTATGATTACAATGAAATGAAAACTCATCAATTCTTATCTCAATTAGATAAACAAGGCACTGAGATATCCAGGGCACTGATAGGGATGCTAGCATGAGTAGCTTGACATAGATGGTCAGAACTTAGCATAAATATATTGAATACATTTCTATATTTTACTACAGAAATTACTTAATTCCAGTAAAAAGCAGCGAGGATATGTGGTACGCACAATACTGTTCTTACTCTATTCTAAGATTTTGCAGTTTGATTCCTCTCTGTTCTCATACTGGAAATAATGAAGCAAATTACTAATTTTTCATCACACTCAAGGTACTCTCCAAGATTTTTAGTTTGACAGTCGTGTGGTTCATATGATGTTCTTGAAAGGTAATAGGCATTTCCCCACTCCCTATGAGCAAATGTTCTTGAAAGGTAATAGGTATCCCCAAACATTGCCATAAGACCCCCCCCACCACCACCACCTCCAGACTTGATCTTTTTCTAAGAGCTTTAAAAGGAAAAAGTTTTTAGAACTTGGGAGTATCAAAAAGTCCAGTTCTCGGAGAAAGGGTTTAACCACTGAATGCAGTTCCGATCGGAAGAGAGTTGCTTCAGGGATCCTACCTGCCAGCCTATCCCCTGAGACAACCCAGAATCGGAAATGAGCAGAAACACAAAATGAGGAAACTAGCAGGCTTCTACTTTCAGATCTCATTCACCAGAGTCAGGCCACGGACTATGGATGACCCAGAGCCCGGGGCAGGCAGTTCTACCACAGAAGCCCAGGTAAAGGTCGTGACAGCGCCTCCAATAGCCAATGACCATTCCCGGGGTTGGAGCGAATCTATGTCCGCGCTTTCCGAGCCCGGCTTGGCCCCTCGGCTGGAGGACTCGAGCAAGCCCGGCTCCGGGTTCTCCGTGCGCTCTCCATGCGCTGCTGTAGAGCGATGAGCCTTAGCCCGAAAAGGCACCGGTAGCCACTCACCTGAAGCCAAGGACACCTGGACGAGAAGGAACAAGCCGAGCAGGACTGTCGGGACAGAAATCGCGGTGGGTACTTGGAGGCAAGGTTTGGGGGGCGCCATTGTCTTGAGCCTGTGCTTGGAGTGTTCCCGGGAGCCTAAAGTGAAGGACGTGAGCTCTACCAGGCGCGTGTTCTTCTGGTTTGGGGGCCTTGCTGCTTTATGTCTCCAGGGAGACTTGTGTGTGGGGGTCGCATGTTGGTTTCTCAATATAAAGGCTTGGACTGGAGCACTCCCTCTCCTACTCCCTCTCCCGCCTCTTTGGAAATTGTCCGGCCCCTTTTTCTGGGCTTGGCGGAGACGCTGTAGTCAGGACATTTCCACACCCCTCAAATAGGCCCCTACACAGTTTAGGTGGGCGGCCTCTACACATCTCCCACACCCCTGCCCCGCCTCCTACGCCGGAGGTAAGGGGGGAAATGGGCAAAGGATTAGTGATTCACTAGCGGTGATTCAATAACTGGGGAGAGAGTTGGCCAAAAAACTAGATGCAGCCTCAGCCAGTACACTATACTACACTATACTGCTGGCTGTGCTCCTGCGGATCTCTGAGCCCCTGATTCCCAGGCTCCAACCCCGGAGTGGGCAACAGTGGCCATTTTTCCAGGCCTTCAGAGAAAGGAGAAGGGGAATTCCGCATGTAGGAGGTGACTAATTTGTTGCTGTCTTTCAGTTGATCAGTAGTGTCCGAGTCTTTGTGACCCCATGAACCCCGCGGACCCCCTAGCACGCCAAGGCTGTCCATTAGGTTTTCGGCAAAGATAGTGGAGTAGTTTCTCATTTCCTACTAATTATTTGGAGGTTATTTTCTGACCAGCTATGGGGAACTAGTGCCTCAAATAGACAGGATTATTAACTGCTTAAAAAAAAGGAGCCTGATCAATCCTGGTTTAGTTAGGGCAGAGATCACCAGTCTCATTAGATACTTTGAACACCAAAGTACTATAATATTACAATAATATGAACCATGAACAAGAAAGAACTTAGGAACCAGTAGCATCTTTTTACAATCATGAAATCAGTAGCGAGCATGTACTTTATACAGATGCTAAAACAGACCAGCTGCTTGAACGATGTTTAATGAGAACGATGATCAGGGGACAACTAAGAGTGATTGGCTTGTTCTCACGTAGAAAAAAGTCATCTGCAGATTTAGGATCAGTGAGCTGTCCAGAGATCAGTAGGACTATTCAGCCTTTGAGGTTCCTTTCAACTCTTCAGACATATTATTTTGTGAGTCATATGGGTCCCGAAACGAAACTTAAATTGAAAAATAATCAGAACTAAATGTCAATGGATTTAAGCTCTGGGTTCCACCTATTGCTTTCTAAAAGCCCCTGGGCTCTTTAGGAAACCACCAAAAAGATGCGGTGGAAAGTATAGGAATTAGTCTGTGCGTTTTTTAGGACAAACCCCTGTAATTCTGTGGATTTCAGATTTCTCCACTAGGTGGCGCAGTGGCTAGAGTGTTGGACGTCGGAAGAAATAACAGTTCCAATGTTGCTTCAGGAATTTTCGAGGGATGGGGACTTCCTCTTCCCAACCCCACTTCCAGTTTCCTCCTCTGTAAAATGGAGATAATTATAGTTTTTACTTCACAAGATTTTTGTAAGAAACAAATGAGATAACACTTAACATTTTGAAATGAGTTCTTATATCAAGCTAGCATTAATATAGCAGCTTAAGGTTTGTAAAGTACTTTGTATAAATATCATTTAATCCTCACAACAATCCTGTGTGATAGGTGCTATTATCTCCATTTTACATATAAGAAAAGAGGCTGAGAGCTGTCAATTGATTTTGCCAGGGTCAACCAGCTAGAAGGTGTCTGAGACAGAATGTGAATTTAGGTCTTCCTGATTCCAAGTCCACTGCTACCTGTAAAATTAGAGTTAGAATGAATGGATATGGCAAGCAGACAGACTTCAGGAAGCTCTTCGTGAAAAAACTTCCTATCAATCAACTCTCTGTCTAGTTGGGATTTTCTTGGCAAAGACACTGGAGTGCTTTGACATTTTTTTTTCTAGCCCATTTTACAGTAAGGAAACTGAGGTAAACAGGTTAAATGACTTTTTTAGGGTCACACAGAGAGTAAGTAATCTAAAGGTAGGTATTAATCTAGAACCCAGAACTCTATCCATTGCACCAGGTAGCTGTCTTTCCTTCTGATTAGAACTATGTGGAAAATGTAATGGGGATGAGTGAATATTCCCCAGTTGGGGAAAGCTGAGTTTTTACTGGTCAGGAATGTTATTAGCGGAGTTTTCTTCCTAATCAGGTCAATTAGATACTGTCTGAAGTTCCTTTCAATGCTAAAATTCTGGGATTCTGTGCCTATGTGATCTCTAGTATTCTCCATATTCTTATTTCCTATCCTTTCCTGGAGAGGACACATACATTTTTCTATATGATATATACATTTTCTATATTTTATGACACTAAATCTATATTAAAAGCAATGTTACCAAAAAAATCCATTTGTTAAGCACATGCTACATGTGTAGTGTACCTGTTCTTTACTGGATCAGTTCAAAAATCCTGTAATTATTCTTGGACTTCTACCTGCTATTGAGGACCTGGACCAGTTTCATAGAATTATAGAAACTTTGAGTTGGAAGGGACCTTGTTTCTCAAGATTCCCTTTTTGACCTCTGGAACTGAGAAAAAAGCAACCCTCATACTGAGCAAAAATGTACTTTTCTATAATTCTCCTAGCTGTGTCCTCTGGAATTCCCCAGAAAAAAAATCTGCTTCCTCTTTCACACAGCAGCCCTTCAAATATTCTTTTTTATTTGTATTTGTATTAAAGTTTTTTTTTATTTTCAAAACCTACATATGGATAATTTTCAACATTCACCCTTGCAGAACCTTGTGTTCCAACTTTTTTCCCTCCCTTCCTACCCTATCCCTAGATGACAAATAATACAATATATGTTAAACATGTGTAATTCTTTCATACGTATTTCCACAATTATCATACTGCACAAGAAGAATCAAATCAAAAAGGAAAAACTGAGAAAGAAAACAAAATGCAAGCAAACAACAACAATAAAAGTGAAAATGCTATGTTGTGATCCACACTCACTTCCCACAATCCTCTCTCTGGGTGCAGATGGGTTTCTTCATCACAAGATTATTGGAACTAGCCTGAATCATCTCATTATTGAAAAGAGCTACATCCATCAGAATTGATCATAGTATAATCATGCAGTTTCTGTGTTCAGTGATCTCCTGGTTCTGCTCACTTCACTTAGCATCAGTTCATGTAAGTTTCTCCAGGCCTCTCTGAAATCATCCTGCTGATAGTTTCTTATAGAACAATACAAATATTGTTTTTTAAAAAAATATTTTAAAATTATTAAAAAATTTTATTTTCCCTAGTTAGATGTAATAACAATTTTAAACATTCATTTTTAAAACTTTAAGTTCCAAAATTTTTCCTTTCCTTCTGCCCCATTCCCCTTCTTCAGGAGGCAAACAATACAACATTTTTAATCATGCAAAACATTTCCATATTCATCATGTTGTTAAAGAAAAGAGACCAAAAAAAGCTACCAAAAAAAGCTTCAAGAAAAATAAAGGTAAGGGAAAAATATGCTTCAATCTTTATTCAGACACCATCAGTTTTGGGTTTTTTTTTTTTTGAAGTTGGAAAGCATTTTTCATTATAAGTCCTTTAGAGTTGTCTTGGATCGTTGTGCTGCTGAAAACAGCCAAATCATTCATAGCTGATCATCTTACAATATTGCTGTTATCTTATGCATGGTGTACTTTATTTTGTATCAGTTCACTTAAGTCTTTTCAGGTTTTTCTGAAAGCATCCTTATCATTTCTTACAGCAAAACAGTGTTCCATCATAATCACATAAAATTTTTTTCTGCCATTCCCCAACTGATGGACATCCCCTCAGTTTTTAATTATTTACTCTCAAAAAAGAACTGCTACAATATTTTTGTACTTATAGGTCCTTTAAAAAATCCTTTTGGGACACAGACCTAGTATTGCTAGGTCAAGGGGTATGCAATGGTTTTATAGCTTTGGGAGCATAGTTCCAAATTGTTCAAATGCCTAAATCAGTTCACAACTCCATTAACAATGCACTTTTGTCTCATTTTTGCCACATCCACTCCAACATTTGTCATTTGTCTTTTCTGTCCTATTAGCCAACCTAATAGATTGAATTGCTTTAGATAAAATTGTTTTAATTTGCATTTCTCCAATCAATAGTGAGTTTGAACATTTTCAAAAATATGGTTATAGATCACTTTGATTACTTCATCTGAAAATTGTTCATATCTTTTGATCATTTATCAGTTGGGGAATGGATCTTACTTTTATCAATCTGACTAGTTTTCATATGTTTGAGAAATGAGGTTTTTGTCAGAGAAACTTGCTTCAAAATTTTTTTCACAATTACGATTACTAACTTTATTTTCCTCTATTTTATTCCCATCTACAACCATTTATTCTATTTTCTTTCTCCTTTTATCCTGTCCTTGCTCAAAAGTGTTTTGCTTCTGAGTATCCCTCCCCATCTGCCCTCCCTTCTATTCCTCCACCCACTTCTGTTGTCCCTTTTTCCTTCTGTTTTTCTGTATAATAAGATAAATCTCTATTCTCAATTGAGTATGTATATAATTCCCCTTTTGAACCAATTCTGATAAAAGTAACCCAAATCATCTTCCCATCCACTGTAAAAACTTTTTCTTGTCTCTTTTATGTGAGATACTTTACCCCATTCTACCTTTATTTTACCCTTTCTCCCAGTATGTTCCTCTCTCACCTCTTAATTTTATTTTTAAGCAATTATCCCTTCATATTCAACTCACACCTGTGCCTTCTGTCTATATATATATATATATATATATATATATATATATAGCCCTAATAATGAGAAAGTTCTTATGAGTTGCAAATATCATCTTCCCATGTAGGAATATAAACAGTTCAACCTTATTAAGTTCCTTATGATTTCTCTTTCCTGTTTACTTTTTTATGATTTTTTTTGAGTCTTTTATTTGAAAGTCAAATTTTCTATTTAGCTCTGGTTTTTTCATCAAGAATGGTTGAAAGTTCTCTATTTTATTGAATGACCATTTTTCCCTCTTAGACATATAATGTATGTATTACATAAGACATATACTGTTGGCGTACATAGACATCAAATCCATGGAACGTAATAATCAACTCTAACTCTTGAGATATACAACATATTTTTATAACAAACAGGCTTTGTACATTGATTCCCACTTTTCACAGGCTACATACTTAATGACATGAGCAAAAATTCATTATTTTTAGTTTTTATTAATTAATAATTTTAATATTTCAATTAATGTAATTAATATTTATTATATTTTGTTTTCCTAGGGAGGTGATTCTTGGTTGTATTCCTGGTTTCTTTGTCCTCCAGAATATTATATTCCCAAGCCCTCCAGTCCTTTAAGGTACAAGTGATTAAATCTTGTAATATTCTGACTGTCACTACTGTGATACTTATTTTTTTTCCTTTTGACTGCTTGCAATATTTTCTCTTGACTTGGGAGCTCTGGAATTTGGCTACAATATTTTAGGTGTTTGTATTTTGAGATCTCTTTTAGGAGATAATAAGTAGATTCTTTTAATTTCTATTTTTCTCCCAGGTTTTAGAATATCAAGGTAGTTTTCCTTGATAATTTCTTGAAAGATGATGTCTAGGTTCCTTTGGCTTTCAAGTAATCCAATAATTTTAAAATTCTCTCTCCTGGATCCATTTTCCAGGCCATCTGTTTTTCCAGTGAGATATTTTATATTGTCTTCTATTTTTTTTTCATTCATTTGTTTTTTCTTGTTTCTTTCTCATAAAGTCATTGACTCTCATTTGCTCAGTTTTAATTTTTAAGAAATTATTTATTTTCATCAGTGAGTTTTTATACCTTCTTTTCCATTTGACCAATTCTACTTTTTAAGGAGTGTTTTTTCTTCCATGAATTTTTATGCCTCCTTATTAATTCAGCCAATTCTGATTTTTAAGGCATCCTTTTCCTCACTCACTTTTTTTGTACCTCTTTTATCATTTGGCCTAGTTTTTTTTAAGATATTAGTTTCTTCAATATTTTTTGTGTCTCCTTTACCAAGCTATTGACTCATTTTCATGATTTTCTTGCATCTCTTTCATTTCTCTGCCTCTCTTATCTTACTTTCAAAATCCTTTTTGAGTTCTTCCATGGCCCATGAACAATTCATATTTTTCTTGAAGACTTTGGATATATAATCTTTGACTTTGTTATATTTTTCTGGTGTTTTGATCTTTCTTGTTTACTATAGTAACTTCCTATGGTCAGAAATGTTTTCTGTCATTTGCTTATTTTTCCAGCCTATTTTTTGACTTTTAACTCTCTGTTAAAGTAGGGCTCTGCACTGTCCCAAAATTCAGGGATTTTGTGCAGTTGTTTTCAGAGATATTTCTAAGGATCTATAAATTTCAGTTCTTCCAAGGTGTTACGATCTAAAGAGAGGTGTTGTTTTTTACTCTCTTGGTCTGTGCTCTAGTCTATGAGTGACCAGAAGCACTATTTTCTACCCTGGATTGTAAGGAGAGTCCCTACTCCACTGTGACTGCAGGCTGTGATATGCCAGTACCCTCCTCAGCCTGGTACTACCATCTAGGGCTGTGATTCAGATCTAAGTATGGGCACAGCAACAGAGTCCTGCCTCAGTGCTAGAAAAGAGACTCCTATACTCTCCTTCTGATCTGGTTGTTCAACTCCTTTACCAAGTATGGCCTGAGAGCTCCAGAAGCAACTACTGCTGCCACTCAGTGGCTCTCAAGGCTTGCCCCTGGTTTCTTCAGTCTGGGGGTGGACTGGCCCAGCCTACACTGAACTGAGCTTTATTCTCATCCTATTGTGTTAGACCTTTCCTGCCAATTTTCTAAATTGTCCTTGGCTGGAAAATTATTTTGCCCCATCCTTTTGTGGGTTCTGCAGCTTTAGGAATTGTTTTATGGCATTATTTAAAGGTGTTTGAAGGGATTTGGAGGAGAGTTGCCTTTTCTCTGTTATCTTGCCAAATATTACTTTTTGAAGACTCAGTTCCCCAAACAGTGGAGTTTGTAAAATCAGGTTATGTCTTGCTTCCCTATATTCCCTTTGCTAGACTCTTAGAGTCTCCTCCTTTCCCATTCTGACTCTTTGGTAGCTATGCTGTGCCCTCTGCTTAATGTTCTGAGAGGAGGGGATGAAGTTCACTTGGCCCTTCAGTACCTATGTAGATTAAAAGGCCCCATAATCTTTGAAATGCTACAGCCTGAATTTCATTTGGAATCCTGGAGTCCTGCTGAAATCATGTGGTCATTTGATGGTCATGAGGCTCAGTTAATTGATAAGACAAATGAATTTAATACAAGAGTCTGAAAGATGGAAAAAATTCAGAAGGAAAGACCTGCAAATATAGGAAAACACTGCTTTCCTGTGGATAATTTTGCTCGAACAGATTCCTTTTAAAATTTAATTTAATTTTTATTCTAAATTTAGCAAATGCAAAAAAGAGAGCATTTATGTGTATGCTACAGAGAAGGGTATTGTGCATGAAACTCTTAAGTTTCTATCAGGTAGAGCTTGCTATTTTAAGGTATTTAATAATTTAACATGTCATTTTCATTTCCTACTTGTCTGTGATTCCTTTCAGCCTTCCTTCTTTTCTCCTCTATTTTTTGAGGTATAGAATGGGGATATTTGTTAGAATTGTTTGTCTGGGTTTTTTTTAGAGGCAATTGATAGTTAAGTGATTTGCCCAGAGTCACATAGTGTCTGAAGTCATATTTGAACTCAGGTAAATGCTCTATCCACAGTATCACCTAGCTGTTGCAGCTGAATCCTAACTTTATCCTTTTTCTCCCTCCCTCCTCCAAACTGAAGAAAAAGAAAAACAAAACCTTTGTAACCAACAATCATGGTCAAACAAAGCAAATTACCACATTTACTACATCCAAAAATATGGGCTTCATTCTCCATCTTGTGAATTTTTTTCTAAATAGAAGCTAACAAATCTCAGCTCTGATGATGATGACTTCTGTGACCTTCAGCAAATCTCTTTGACTAATCTCCTTTCTAGGTCTCACTTTAATAATTTTAACATGGGGACAGTAGATTAGATGAAACAGCTCCTTTCATTTCTAAATTTATGATAATATAAGTTAAACTACAAACTATAAAATGCTTGGTGGTACAATGAATAGAGTGCTGGGCCTACAGTCAGGAAGATTCATCTTCCTGAGTTCACATGCACTTAGTTGTGTGACCATGGACAGATCACTTAAACCTATTTGCCTCAGTTCCTCATCAGTAAATTGAGCTGGAGAAAGACATAACCACTTCAGTATTTTTTTCCAGGAAAACCCCAAATGGGGTTAGGAAGAGTTAGATGGGACTGAATAACAAATACCTAACATAGGTGCAAAGTAGGCCATTAATTAATGTTTGTTGGATTGGAAGGGGAGACTAGATTTGTAGCACAAAAAGAAAGAAAGATTGAAAATGTGTTCATTAAGAATTTATTATATGCCAACCATCCCAATGAGGTAGGAATACTAATATAAAAGAAAAGAGGGTCCCCACTCTCAAGGAATTTACATTCTTTTTTAATTAAAGCTTTTTATTTTCAAAATATATACATGGATAATTTTCATCATTCACCATTACAAAATCTTGTGTTCTAAATTTTTTCTCTCCCTTTCCCCCACGCCTCTCCAAGACCCCAATATGTTAAACATGTGAAATTCCTCTACACATATTTACATAAATATCATGCTGCATAAGACAAATCAGATCAAAAAGGAAAACAACGAGAAAGAAAACAAAATTCAAGTAAACAACAACAAAAAAGTGAAAATACTATGTTGTAAACCACACTTAGTTCCCACACAGTCCTTTATCTGGGTGCAGATGGCTGTCTTCATCACAAAACCATTGGAACTGACCTGAATCATCTCTTTGTTGAAGAGAGCCATTTCCATCAGAATTAATCATCATATAAAGGGACTTACATTCTAACAGGAGGAGGCACATTGAGGGTATTGTTGGCCAAGGTTGGCCATCCCTGACCAGGATAGAAGCAGAGTTGGTTTTATAGTGATTCTAACATTGGAGAACTGAATTGAGGAGGAGTTGCTTATTGGGACAAGGCTATTAGTGATCCTATGTAGAAGATTACTGGAGAGTAGAAAATAAGTATGAAGAAGCTATCAAGAAACCAATTCCAACTGGGGTAATCACAGAAAGCTCAATGGAAGTAAGAAATAATAGCTAAGATTTATATAACATCTAAATGCTAATCATTTGTTGAGCACTCTACAAATATCTCATTTGATCTTCACCATAACTGTGAGAGGCAGGTGTAATTATTAGTCTCATTTTACAGAAGTAGAAACTGAGGCAGATAAATATTAAGTGACTTGATCAGAGTCATACAGCTAGTATGTATCTGAGCTTGGTGAACTCCTCTTTCTAGCTCCAGGACCAACTCTGTTAGCTAGTCCAGAGATAGCATTGGAACTTAGCTTTAAGAATTGAGTAAGGCAGAATAGTTAATTGGCTGCTGAGTATATCTGAAATGTTGTAAATGCTCTTGTTGGATTTCCTGGGTTTGTTTTATAACATAGATATTAAAGTATTTATTTAGCCATGGAGAATTTATTTGAAGAAATGTGAATAGCTCAACAAAGTCCTTCTGCTACTTATTATCTATGTGACTTTAAGTTAATCATCCTCCTGGGCCTCAGATTTCCATCTGTAAAATGAGGATGTGTGTGAGGTTGGAGAGGACACATTAGATTTCCTCAAATGTTCCTTCTAAATCTAAATTTATGAGCCTACGAACCATTATTTTGAAAAAATAGTCCACTAGCTCATGACAGTAGGATACTTTCCTGTATTCCACTTCATGTAGTCTTCCCTGCAAAAAGGTAACTCCAGAACCTTGAGTTGAATGGATAGATCCAGGCCAGAGGAGATGCTTCTATGGTTTTTGGAGGAACTCTGTTTAATCCCTGTCTAATCCAACTCTTGGAGACCCAGTGATTTGTACTTGCCCAAACTTTCAGATCTAATTAGGAATGGGAGGATTTATTTTGCACCAGCTTTTTAGATTAGCAAAGAACAGGAAATAAAGTAGGTGTTAATTCTTTGGGTGATGAGAGTGATACATGAAAGTAACAGAATGTACCATAAAGAATGTTTAGAACACCCTTTGACCCAGCAATGCCATTGCTAGGTCTGTATCCCACAGAAATCATAAAGGAGGGGAAAGGACCCACACGTGCAAAAATGTTTGTAGCAGCTCTTTTGTGGTAGCAAAGAATTGGAAAATGAGTAGATGCCCATCAATTGGGGAATGGCTGAACAAGTCGTTTATGAAGATAATAGATTATTGTTCTATAAAAAAAATGAACAAGCTGATTATAGAAAGGCCTTGAAAGATTTGTATGAACTGATGCTGAGCAAAACAAGCAGAAGCAGGAATACATTGTACACAATAATAGCAAGAATTGCGATGATCAATTATGAAAAGCTTGGTTCTTTTCAATAATTCAGTGATCCAAAGGAATCCCAATAGACTTTGGACAGAAAATGCCATCTGCAACCAGAGAAAAGGAGATTAAAAATAAATCAACACATCCTATCAATGTTCACTTCTTTTTTCTGTTTCTCTCTCTCATGGTTTTTCCTGTCTCCTCTGATTTTTCTCTTCCAACATAATTCATAAAACAATGTGTATTAAAAATAAATAAACTAAAAAAAGAATGAATACAAAGATTACAGAAAAGCATGGAAAGAAATAAAAATTGATTCAAAGTAAAGAAAGCAAAACCAGAAAAATAGCATAACCAACAATATAAATGGAAAAAACCACACACACAAAAAAATGAATATGAATGCTGTATACTCATTCTCTTCCTCATCTACTGCTGCATCATTCTGGAAAATCCTTTGCCCTGAGGCCTTGCTCTTCTGGATGGCACTTCTTTACCCTGAAATACAATTTTGCAAAAGGATCCCAGTTGGGATTCACTTCACTCATATTTCACTCTCCTCTTTCCCTCACCTACCATATTATGCCCTTCCCCAGGACTCTTCAGTTCCCTTATATGTGTCATTTTTCCCTTTTAGAGTATAAGAAGTTCCTTGAGAGTAAAGATTGGATTGTTTACTTGTATTTGTTTCCCTAACACGTAACACAGTGTTAGCCACACAAGAAACACTTTATAAATGTGGGCTTTCTTTCTCTCCTTCTTTTTTTTCCTTTTATTTCTGCTATTGTTTTTACCTTTGTAATAAGGGATGATTCTCTGGGAAGTGTATATTTATAGATGATATGAAAAGAAAAGATGGACAAAATTTAATCCGATTAATTTAAAAACCATGACATTCCATTGCTGTTCTATTAGGTAAGATCCCAGACAGATTCCTAGGCCAGTTATGCATTATACTATTAAATGTGCAGGCAAAATGATAAAGGAGACATGATATTCATTGCTCTGTTACAGCAGTCACTATGCTAGTTATTAATTAGCCTTAAAAAAATGGCCTAATCCCTATGGGATCTGAGGGTGGACCATAACATAGCATTTTCATGCTCTCTATTGATGTTTGCTTGCATTGTTTTCCTTCTCAGATTTTTTTTCTTTTTTTTTCTTTTTTTTGTGTTTTTATTTTTTTTTATTTTTTTTTAATAAAGCTTTTTATTTGCAAAACATATGAGTGACCTTTCAACATTGACCTTTGCAAAAAAACCTTTTTTTCCCCAAGCTTTTCCTTTCCCTCTCCCCGACCCCCACCCCTAGATGACAGGTAATCTAATACATGCTAGATAGGATAAATTATATGACAAATACAATACATGTATACATATCTATACAGTTATCTTAGTGCACAAGAAACATCAGATCTAGAAAGAGAAGAAGAAAAAAAAAAAAACAACCTAAGAAGGAAAACAGAATGCATGGAAATATTCACAGAAAGCATTAAAATGCTGTGTTGTGGTTCACTCTCAGTTCCCACAGGCCTCTCTCTGGATGTATATGACTATCTTCATCGCAGCACAACTGGTTTGAATCACATTATTGTTGAAGAGAACCATGTCCATCAAAATTGATCATCGTATAGTCTTGTTGCTGTGTATAATGTTCTCCTGGTTCTGCTCATTTCACTCAGCATCAGTTCATGCAAGTCTCTCCAATCCTCTCTGAAATCCTCCTGTTGGTCATTTCTTACAGAACAATAATATTCCATGACATTCATATACCATAATTTATTCAGCCATTCTCCAATTGATGGGCATCTTTTCAATTTCCAGTTTCTTGCCACTACAAAAAGGGCTGCCACAAACATTTTTGCACATGTGGGTCCCTTTCCCTCCTTTAAGATCTCTTTGGGATATAGGCCCAGTAGAAACACTGCTGGGTCAA
>JAJPUD010006617.1:64452-115634 GCA_023553655.1 Myrmecobius fasciatus | reverse complement strand
TACAAAAAGGGCTGCCACAAACATTTTTGCACATGTGGGTCCCTTTCCCTCCTTTAAAATCTCTTTGGGATATAGGCCCAGTAGAAACACTGTTGGGTCAAAGGGTATGCACTGTTTGATAACTTTTTGAGCATAGTTCCAAATTGCTCTCCAGAATGGTTGGATCCGTTCATAGTTCCACCAACAATGTATCAGTGTCCCAGTTTTCCCACATCCCCTCCAACAGTTACAGAATGATGTTTTTAAATGCATAAAATAAAATACATGAGATTGAAAGATAGTGCTATGTGGCCATACTATAGATTTCACGTGATGAAACAAAGAAAAACTTGATCCTTTCCTTTAAGAAATCATAGTCTGCATAATTGAAGAAGACAAGAGGTAATTATGCCCTTTTTTAAAAAAGTTATTTTGAAATAGTTATCAAAATATTAAAAAAAACCCTCAAGATCACAGATTTCAAGTTAAGAAGCCCTGCTTCAAGGAATAAAAAAAAATTAAATTTTGTAGTATAGCTAACAAATACACTGAATGTTCAGGATAAAAAGAGGCGTGAAATGGCAGCTAGTGTTAGGAGAAACAGCAGATTTTTGAGAGGAGGGACTTTTTTTTCATTTTGGCCTGGTATTTTCAATTCTTTGAATATACCAGGTAGACAGATGAATGGTCTCATAAATCTCATTACTTTAAGTTTCATTTGTGTGGTATAAATAAAATATTATACATTATACCATATCCTAACATTTTGAATTCTGTTTCATTTAGACTTAGAAAATTTTTGCATTTTCTAATGACAGGTCCTTAAAGGTAAAAGTAGACAGAAGGAATCAATCAGCAAGCCTTCCTGTTTGTCAGGAAATGTCCTCAGTGCTGCAGATACAGTGAGGAAAAAAAAAGGTGAAACAAGCTTCATATACACATGAAAAAATATATGTACATATATATTTTTCCTCTTACACATATACATATGTATATATACCATTATATACACACAGATTTACATATATGTGTGTATATGTGTGTGGCTTGGAATGAAAGAGACAGAGGGGTAATAAGTGAAAGGTTATGGAGTGTATATAGATGCTGAGGCACAAATTTAATATCACATCTAGGCCATTGTAAGAATACTTTATAACAAATGTTCTACAGGGTAGAAAGATAATTCATTTCATGCCTCTTAGCAGAAAAGTCAATCAAAATTGTATATTGTTTATATGGCAGGGTTTAACAAAACTAAACTCTTTTGTTGGTAAAATAGTATTTTAAGTTCTTTCATTAGTCTTTACACTAATTTCCCAAACTTCTTGCCAAAAAAAGCATCTCAAATCTTGAAACAACCACCAAAAACTTCAGTCATGATTTGATTTCCAAACTTCTTATTGAAAAATCAAACAACTAACCAAAAAAATCCCCTTCAAAAAAAGAACATGAATCTTGAAAGAAAAAAATAAACATCAATAATACTATATCATATACATAATATACTTAGCTCTTACATTGTCTTGCTTATTCTTCATGTCAAAGCTGCTGTTTCATCTCCTGAATAACATAGTTTCTAGCATTTTAATTATTCTAACAAATTATTTGAAATTTGATAAATATACATTTTTTGGAGAGCCTTAAGGAATATGCTATAATGGGCTTTATTTTTTAAAATTGTAACAGTTTTCATAGGAAAACTTTGCTTGGTAGGGGTGGAAAAGGGATTTGTGGAGTACTTTTTACTTTTGTTTTAACTTTCAATAAAAGATATATGATAGATATTTGTAGTTTGAAGCATATTATAAACAGAAACATCACTTTTGGGAGGTATAGAATACATAAAAAGTGTCATTTATCTGTTGAAGTGTAATGTTGAATTATCAAGTGGCTACACAGCAATAGATTCACCTTCTGGAACAAAAGAAAATTTGATTCTTTTAAAAAATTATAATCTGCATAATTGGAGAAGCCAGTAGGTAATTACATCCTTAACAGGATGTCTGTGAGTCAGCATTTCATTAAAGTGAATACTATCAAAGGTCATACTTAAAAGAATTTCACTTAATCAAAGTGCTACAAATCATCGTGCCTTTAGGGATAGAATGTAAAAGGGGACTCACCTCAAGGGGGCACTGGGTGATAATAGCTGTGGCATCTGCTGCCAATTCTCTTGTTCTAAGGAGTTTCCTAATAAGGTATCTTAAGCCCAAAGGGGTCTCTTACAAAAGGCAAGGGAGACTACATTGAGGAGACTAAAGGGACTCTAATTTGAAGTAAGTCTCATATTTTCTACCTTCTTAGTTTGGCTGTTTAATGTGATATAGGTTTATTTTGGGTCACTCTTGTTTGGATTGTAAGGGACCTTAGGGACTAAACTTTTGTCAAGGTTTTATTTTTATTTGAAAGAAGATTTAACATACAAGCTACATGATGACATGAGCAAATAAACTTTTTCTTGTTAATATTCTACATGCTCTGCATTATCTCCCACCCTTTTTCTTTTCTAGAGCAAGATTTTTACTGCTTATATACATTGAAGAATAAAACTCTCAAATACCAAAAGAAAATATTTCAGTAATGAGGAAACAATGTAAGTTGTTCCAGGTAGAGAAAAAAGTTAGACTATTTCTATGGGGGAACCCCTCCCCCCAAATTTACCAAAAAACTCCATCTAAACAGGTGCGAACTTTAATCAAAATGACACTTCCACTGATGGTTTTTACTTAGTTCTTAACACCTTTTTGGCTACAGAAAGTAAAAGCAATAGCTGAATCTGTATTGCTCCTATGTGCTAAAACAATGATTAAGATGCCAAAACTTACTTAAGTTTAGCAGGATTGGGGTTGTTTTTATTTTTAAATTCCAAATTTAGAAGAGATCTCTATAACTATTTAGCTGAACTCATGCCTGAAAATAATTCTCTTTACAGCCTTAGTTCTCAGACTTTGGTTTTGGGACTCTTTTACACTCTTAAATAAGGATCTCAAAGAGCTTTTGTTTATGTATGTCATATCTTTGATACTGTATTAGCAATCAGAAGGGATCAAATGTTAAAAGAGTCATTTAAAAATGACAATAATAACCACATATTTTAGCATAAATAACATTTTCCATAAAAAATCATTTTCCAAAACAAAATTTAGTGAGAAGAGTGGCATTGTTTTATATATCTTTGTAAATCTCTTTGATGTCTTTTTATAAGAAGATAGCTGAAATCTCATATATACTTGTGTATTCAATTTTTTTGTGATGTTGTTTTAGTTGAAGTATAAGATTAAAAACTGGTCTCACACAAATATGTAATTGGAAAAGGGAAGAATATTTTAATGGGTAAATGGCATCTTAATATTGTTGTGAAAATAGTTTTAACTTTGTGTACCCCCTTGAAAGAATTTCAGGAATCCTCAAGGGTCTGAGGACCACACTTTGAAAACTATTGCTCTATGAAAAGGGTCCTTAATTTTTTTGTATCACAAACTCCTGTGGCAGGTTGGTGAAGACCATGGACCTTGTCTTTGAATAATATAGTTAAGTGTATAAGATAAAATAAAATAGAAATACAAAGGCTATGATTTGTTTTCAAAGTATACTTTTAGAAAGTTCATGTAGATTCTAGGTTAAAAACTCTAGCTGCCTGACAAATGGTCATCCACACAGTCCCAGAAGAACTGCATTGAGAGGGGATTCCATTACCTCTCCAGGTATCCCATTTCATTCTGGACAGCTCTGATGTCTTGTCAGTCTGGTAAAGACCCTCTACATGGGGTAGAGTTGGGTTCTCAAAATTTTGGACTTCATTTTTTCTGTATAGTTAAAATTTTTTTATTTTCAACCTGTAACAGTAGGATTCTTAGAAAACCATTCTCTTGGGTGGGCCTAGAGTATAATTAGTCTTAGATTGCAATCTAAAGAAATTAAGCTTCACTTAAAGCTAGGTGTAACAACTAGCTTGCTACTTTACTGCAGACAAACTATGGCAGAATGGAATAAATGGGTTGAAGGAGAATGAGGAAGCTAATGTCAGGTCAGTGTGGGAGGAATTTCTTGAGGCCTGGTAGAGAAATATTTTCTCATAGTAGGCTTAGGGCTTAGAATTGCAGAGACCTGTGGGAAGGCAGCTGTAAGGTCTTTGCTAGCTGTCCTGAACCCCATGGGAAGAATCTTGCTTGCTTCAATAGCCACACCTGATGAGATGGAGCCAGAAAACATTCTGAGAGGCAGAAATCCTGGAAGCCTTGGAAATTTGAATCTACTCAAGCTAAAAATCTAAAAGTGTGATCCCATTTGTAACTCAGAGAAACTTTGGGTTGCTCATTCCTGGGCAGAACTGTAATTGGGGATTCTGGCATTTGGGGAAAAAAATGGGGATGATGGTACAGAGGACAAGTAATGCTTAGACTCTTGCTGTGAAGAGGTTAAGGGCAAAGTTGGAGGGCACATAGGAAAGTTTGCTATTTTTCATCCTGTGATGTAGATCTGTGAACATAAATCTAGAATTTGTAAGGCTTCAAAGATCAGCTATTCTTCAGTTTACAAATCAAGAAAAATGAAACCCAGGGAAGATAAGAGACTTGCCTGTGATCACCAAGCTAATAAGTATCAGAGATACTTATCCTTATCCTCTGAAGGCAATGGTTATCTTCTCCCAGGGGAGATTACTCTTCAACTATTCGTTGAGATTATCAAAACTTGGAAACTAATAAGGTTCTGCTGGGGCCCCAGATTATGAAACATTTACTACAACCCAAACTTCCTGCACCTGACAGTGGGCAGCTTTCCAGCACCTGACAGAGTGGGCAGCTGCATCCCAGGTCAACCTGGAGGGTTGGATGATAATCGCATTTTGTCTTTCCTCTCCTTGTAGTCAAATGCCCATGCAAGTAACTGAGAAAGGCCCTGCTGGGGTATAGAATGACTATATATTTTTAGGAGGCTTGGGAATAGACACTGATTGTCTTATACTAGTTACTGCTTAGAAAGAAAAACTTTAAGAAGAGGAGGTAAGACTGTAGGGAAAAGCTGTGAAATTTCTAGGTTTAATTACTTAGAAGACCAGGATTAATTTTTTTAAACTATAGTGTGGTTCTCCCCTTTGCTTGTTCTTTTAAAACTCTGCATATTTCCTTACAGATACTAGTAGTGTTTATTCCAGAGATACTTAAGAAATTGGAAACCTGTACAACTTTTCTGCAAGAAAACTGGATATGAGCAGTATTAGTGTAGGAGTGTTAACAGTGAAAATAAAAGAATGGGTTTTTTTTTAATAAAGCTTTTTATTTACAAAACATATGAGTGACCTTTCAACATTGACCTTTGCAAAAAAACTTTTTTTTTCCCAAGCTTTTCCTTTCCTTCTCCCCACCCCCACCCCTAGATGACAGGTAATCTAATACATGCTAGATAGGATAAATTATATGACAAATACAATACATGTATACATATCTATACAGTTATCTTACTGCACAAGAAACATCAGATCTAGAAAGAGAAGAAGAAAAAAACAACCTAAGAAGGAAAACAAAATGCATGGAAATATTCACAGAAAGCGTTAAAATGCTGTGTTGTGGTTCACTCTCAGTTCCCACAGGCCTCTCTCTGGATGTATATGACTATCTTCATCGCAGCACAACTGGTTCTGCTGATTTCACTCAGCATCAGTTCATGCAAGTCTCTCCAATCCTCTCTGAAATCCTCCTGTTGGTCATTTCTTACAGAACAATAATATTCCATAACATTCATATACCATAATTTATTCAGCCATTCTCCAATTGATGGGCATCTTTTCAATTTCCAGTTTCTTGCCACTACAAAAAGGGCTGCCACAAACATTTTTGCACATGTGGGTCCCTTTCGGCCCAGTAGAAACACTGCTGGGTCAAAGGGTATGCACTGTTTGATAACTTTTTGAGCATAGCTCCAAATTGCTCTCCAGAATGGTTGGATCCGTTCACAGTTCCACCAACAATGTATCAGTGTCCCAGTTTTTTCCCACATCCCCTACAACAGTTATCATTATCATTTCCTGTCATTTTAGCCAATCTGACAGGTGTGTAGTGGTATCTCAGAGTTGTCTTAATTTGCATTTCTCTGATCAATAGTGACTTGGAGCACCTTTTCATGTGACTGGAAGTAGTTTCAATTTCTTCGTCTGAAAATTGTCTGTTCATATCTTTTGACCATTTGTCAATTGGAGAATGGCTTGAATTCTTATATATTTTAGTCAATTCTCTATATATTTTAGAAATGAGGCCTTTATCAGAACCTTTGGATGTAAAAATATTTTCCCAGTTTACTGCTACCCTTCTAATCTTGTCTGCATTCATTTTGTTTGTACAAAAACTTTTTAACTTGATATAGGCAAACATCTATTTTGTGATTAATGATGACCTCTAGTTCTTCTTTGGTCACAAATTCCTTCCCCCTCCACAAGTCTGAGAGGTAAACCATCCTACATTGTTCTAATTTGTTTATAATATCATTCTTTATGCCTAGATCATGAATCCATTTTGACCTTATCTTGGTATATGGTGTTAGGTGTGGGTCAATGCCTAATTTCTTCCAGACTAGTTTTCAATTATCCCAGCAGTTTTTGTCAAATAGTGAGTTTTTATCCACAAAACTGGGGTCTTTGGGTTTATTAAACACTAGATTACAATTGTCATTGAGTATTTTGTTCTGTGAACCTAACCTATTCCACTGATCCACTACTCTATTTCTTATCCAATACCAAATGGTTTTGGTGACCACTGCTTTATAATATAGTTTTAGATCTGGTGCAGCTAGGCCACCCTCATTTGCATTTTTTTTTCATTAATTCCCTTGAAATTCTTGACCTTTTGTTTTTCCAGATGAATTTTGTTGTTATTTTTTCTAGGTCAGTTAAATAATCTCTTGGGAGTTTGATTGGTATAGCACTAAATGGATAGATTAGTTTAGGTAGTATTGCCATCTTTATTATATTCGCTTGACCTATCCAAGAGCACTTGATGTTTTTCCAATTGTTTAGATCTGACTTTATTTGTGTGGAGAGTGTTTTGTAGTTTTGCTCATATAGATCCTGACTTTCCCTTGGCAGATATATTCCCAAATATTTTATACTATCGATAGTTATTTTGAATGGAATTTCTCTTTGTAAAGAATGGGTTTGAGGTGACAGATTAAGTGGGTGCACAGGGAACTGGCCAGAGACTGAAATAGCAAGATCCCTCCTCAGGTTGTGCACCTCAGACAGTAGTCTTACTTTTTTTTTTTTTTTTGCTAAGGCAATTGAGGTTAAGTGACTTGCCCAGGGTCACACAGCTGGGGAATGTTAAGTGTCTGAGACCAGATTTGAACTCGGGTCTTCCTGACTTCAGGTCTGGTGTTCTAATGCACTGCACCACCTAGCTGCCCCTACTTTTTTTTTATAATAGTTTTTTATTTTTCAAAATACATGCAAAGATAGTTTTTATCATTCACCCTTACAAAACGTTATATTCCAAATTTTTCTCCCTCCCTTTCCCCCTCCCCTAGACAGCAAGTAATCCAATATAGGTTATAAATATGTACAATTCTTCTATACATATTTCCACAAGTACCATGCTGCATAAGAAAAATCAAATTAAAAAGAAAAAAATGGGAAAGAAAAAAAAAGCAAGCAAACAGCAGCAACAACAAAAAGGTGAAAATACTATGTTGTGATCCACACTCAGTGCCCACAGTCTTCTCTCTGGGTGAAGATGGCTCTCTCCATCACAAAACAATTGGAATTGGCCTGGTTCACCTCATTGCTGGAAAGAGCCAAGTCTATTATGACATTAGTATTAATTATTAGGAGCCATTCATGCCTAGCAAATTTATTTATGGTTATAATCCTCTTTCCTAAGGTTGCACCCTTACAGTTTGGAATCTGAGAATCAGGCCTCTGAAATTGGATTGAATGACTACCCAAAGGTTTGCACTTCTAACTCCAATAGTTTTCCTGGCTAGTAATTGTTATTTTTTTTTCTTTAGGAATATAATAGTTTCTATCTTGTCTTTTACCTTTCTTCAATGTTCATTAGTCATTGGTGACCCAAAAGGTGGTTCTAGAAAGCCTCTTTACTCGGATACTCTGCTGTTCCCAATGACTCCCTATATTTTCTGTCATGCCTCCTTTAGGATAAGATGATACCTGAAATCTCATCAACATGCTAACTGGCTCAGTTTTTGCCTCTCTCTTTTTACTGGAAGGCTGAAGGGCAGAGCTATGGGAGTTCTCTCAGAGACTTTGAACCTGAAAGGTGATTTTCCATTTTTCATTAGGACTTCAGCTTGGTGTTCATTCCATGGATCATCATGACCCCATGTCAAGAACCTCTGGGTAGCCCTTTCCCCACACTTTTCAGTTAAATTTTGTGTGTTATCCTAATTCAGTAGATCTTGTAAGTCCTCTGAGAGCAAGGGCTGTCTTTTTTTTTTTTTAAACTTGTATCCCTAGCACTTAGCACAGGTCTTGGCATATATTAGATAAAAATATCTAGTAAAGGAATGCTTATTGATTTTGAATATTGATCCTATTTTCTGCTCCCAATGGCAGGTCAGTGTATGATCTCTCATGCCCATGATCAGCAATGGAGTTACTCTATCATTATTTCTTCTAGTAGTAGTTCATTGAAATATCCCTTTTGAGACTCCCAGAATTGACTACCATAGTACATAGGTCCTATGAAGTAATAATTTTTTGGAAAAAAAAATAGATTGGCTTTCCCAGATTAGGGTTAGAGTCCACGTCCTATAAGCATTTTGGCTTTTGTAATCCAATATTCTTGACGATTTGCTTATACCTATAACATGACAGGAGGTTTTTTCTTTTTCTTTTTCTTTTTAAAGGCATGGTGGAAGCCCCAAACTTGGGAATACGTTGCTGTAAAGCTTCAGCATGGGTCCAGGGCAGCATCATAGCTGGGGACATCTTGCAGTGTATAGTCCAGGATGAGACACTGAGCTTGACAGGCTAAAACATAATGATGATCAGTAGTAAAATTTATTAGAAAAAAAAGCAGGGATAGTAATCACTGATCTCAGATAATGTTAAAGCTAAAATTAATTTAATTAAATGAAAAATATGGAACCCATTATATGTTAGCCATATCAATATTGTTATAGAATAATTAAAATAACTAGATAGTATAATATTGGAATATTGCTATGGTATAGGAAATGATGAGTTGGTGGATTTAGAAAAACATAAAAAGATTTGGACTTATGAAGGATAATGTTATTCACCTTCTGAAAAACAGAGGACAAACAAATGTAGTATAGCCATACATAGATGTATATAAATGTATAATTATTTATATGCAAGTGATTATAGATACCTATGTTTATGTATGTACATGAATATGTATGTGCACATAAAATATATCCATGCTTAATTGTAGCCTTCTTGGGTGAGGTAGGGAGAGGAAAGCAGAGAAAAGAATAAAGTATAAAGTATACAGTAGAGAACAAAAGAAAATCTGTAGGGAAGCAAAGAAAAGATGGACAATTCTGAACACAATGTATAGTATTACATAGGCTTTCTTGAAATGGAAATTTATTGATTTGTATTTTGAATTCTGTTTTATATTCTGTTGTGCACATGGTCATATATATATTTTTTAATCTAAGTGTTAAATAAATAAAGAATTAAAGATTTCAGGCTAAGTTTGGCTACTGACCAACCTCTTCAGAACTCTGGCGAATGCTGCTAAAGCTCTTCTTCTCTCCTTCTTTACTTCACCTCCATGTTTATTGCACCTATTTCTCATTTATTTCCTTGCTTTGTTATAAGCTGCTCTTGTTTTGTAGTTGACTCTGGCTTACTTACCAGTATCAAGGTTGACCCTGACCACTGTGCACTGCATGTTTGCATTTTGCTGATGTAGGACAAGAGTAAAAGAGAAACAGAATGACTAACTGGGATTTATACAGAATGTAAACTAGAGCTGGTCAGTGGTCAAAAGAATCTTTTCCTAAATGGGGGCTCTAAGCTTTTTTTTTTATTATACTTGATTAGTAACTGGCATTAAGAATTTACATGTTTCTAAGCTTTCCAATCCAACTATGGAAAAGATTTTTGTGAATTTGGTATATCACCCAGAGTGAACTGAAGCTTACCTCTCTCTCTCTCTCTCTCTCTCTCTCTCTTTTTTAAATTAAGTCTGGGTTGCATTAACTAGATTTGTCATTTTCCATCCCTCAAGAAGAAAGGGGGAGGCAGCAGTGTTTCTACTGGGCCTATATCCCAAAGAGATTTTAAAGGAGGGAAAGGGACCCACATGTGCAAAAATGTTTGTGGCAGCCCTTTTTGTAGTGGCAAGAAACTGGAAATTGAAAGGATGCCCATCAATTGGAGAATGGCTGAATAAATTATGGTATATGAATGTTATGGAATATTATTGTTCTGTAAGAAACGACCAACAGGAGGATTTCAGAGAGGCCTGGAGAGACTTGCATGAACTGATGCTGAGTGAAATCAGCAGAACCAGGAGAACATTATACACAGCAACAAGACTATACTATGATCAATTCTGATGGACATGGTTCTCTTCAACAATGATGTGATTCAAACCAGTTCCTATTGTTCATCAATGAAGATAGTCATATACATCCAGAGAGAGGCCTGTGGGAACTGAGTGTGAACCACAACACAGCATTTTAACACTTTCTGTGAATATTTCCATGCATTTTGTTTTCCTTCTTAGGTTGTTTTTTCTTCTTCTCTTTCTAGATCTGATGTTTCTTGTGCAGTAAGATAACTGTATAGATATGTATACATGTATTGTATTTGTCATATAATTTATCCTATCTAGCATGTATTAGATTACCTGTCATCTAGGGGTGGGGGTGGGGGGAAGGAGGGGAAAAATAAAAAAAAATAAAAAAGATAAAAAAAAAGAAGAAAGGGGAGGAAGAGTGGAGGGAAGGACTACTCCCTCCAAGTTAGTCCTGTGGGCAGAAATAGATAGAACCTAGGAAGAATTGGCCCCTCCTCTTTTATTTTGGGAGCAATAATTGTTGTTTGTCCTTCATTCTTGAAGAGGACTGTGACCTCATGGAGATGATACCATGACATATGCGTGAATTGGATTTAAGTGAGGGAGCGTTATGTAAGGTCACCTGCCTCATTTTCCCTTCCAGAACTATCTGGGTCCAGTATCAGATAAAGATCAAGACAACTGGAGATGGCCCTGGATGCAATGGGAGACCTGGGCCTTTTTTAAGTTAAGGTCTTCAGCTGGTCTCAGTTTGACAAGGGGTTAGGAATGTATCTTTAAGTATTTGAAGGACTGTGATGTTGGAGAAGGATTAGACTTGCTTTGCTTAGATATAAGGTCAAAATGAGGAGCAATAACAATAAGTTTGAGAGAAGCAAATTTGGATTTGATATAAGGGGGAAAAAACCCTTCTTGACAATTACTTATCCCAAAATGGACTAGGCTTCCTCAGGAGGTTTTCAAGTTAGATGACCACTTGGTAAATGTCTTGTAGAGAGAATTCTTGTTCCAATATGAGTTGGACTAGATGTCCTCAGAAGTCCTTTCCATTTCTGAAATTTTATGATTCTGAGATAAGATAAATTAGAGTAAATACAGTGGGAATAGAAAGAGAAGGATAGATGTACTTCCTGTGAACAATCAGGCAGTGACTCAATTAGCCCATAGGAAAGATATCTGCTACAGTGGCAGAGCAAGAACAATAGTTCCACAGCATTTCTCTCAAGAACTTGGGGTACACTCTCTCACAAAGACATACAAAATTGGAAATGTATGTGGGCAGCACAAACTTAATATACAATGGCAGTGAGATACACATATCATGAACTTATGAGGCCATATCATCTCATATTTCTGGAACAGAACTATATACTGAAATATATTTTCTTTTTTTCTGGTGAGTCATTGAAATTCAGTGTAAAATGAATCCCTCTCTTTCCAAGCTGGACAGGCTCTCCGTAAGATAAAATGTCTCAGCTGAATGAGATGTGCTTCTGGGCTGAGCTTAAGGCTAATCACTTGGCTTCTGGACTGGTTTTCTCTAGACTGAACAGGCTGTTGGGCAAAACTTTTTACTCTTCCTCTTTGATAGACAATTATAGTCTCAACTACTTCCAGCCTTAGACTAGGCTGAGTGTTTACAATGCTTCTTTCAGGTGGAGTGCTGTAGAGAACTCCCAGGAAGCTAGAAACTTCGGTAACTGGGATGCTCTCTTTCTCCTAAAATTAATTAAGAGTGCATTTAAGCTTGAAATCATGAGAACACATAAGGTCCTGGCACAATTACTGGGATATTGTGAACTTTAAATAAGATTTAGTCCCTAGAAACTAACAATATGCTTCAGAGAGTTAGAGTATAGAAAAAAGAAACCAGGGTTGGTTACAGAACAATGTTTTTCATAGTAACATATTGTTTTAAGATATATAAGCAACATGATTTCTCTCAATAAACAACTCTGTTGAATTATCAGCAACATTGTCTCCTTATTTTCAATCACCACTAGCCTATTTGTTATGCTGACCACAACAGAGTGCTAGGTAGGATGTTTTTGCCTTCTTTTCAGAAAGGGCAAAGAATCTTAGCCTAGGATTTATAGAATTCCAGTTCAGCTTCCTTCGGGGCCTTGGTTCTGAAGTTTGTAAGGATTGGTGAGATATAATCTCTTGTGAATTGACAATTATTCCTGGCTTCTAGAACTGGATCCCATCAGTGAAGAATCTCATCTTTACTTACAATAATCATCCAATTATATTTTCGTATTTTTGTTAGATCTTATGTAAAATGAGTGTATAGGGACTAGAGAGTACTGAGGTAAATTGTCTCTACTGGCCTTCTTATTGTCAGTTGAAATATTTAAAATCGTGGGATTTCTTCCTAGATATGGAATGCTTAATTCACATCTAAAAAGCCTCATTTTTACATTTCATTGCTTTTAGTTTTATTCCTTATTATCTTCTACTTCACTTAAGCTCAAGTGGGTCATACTCTTGCATTTGCAAATTTGAACTCCGATTTTCCCAACTCCGCTCTAGCACTCTATCCACTACATCACCTAGTTGCCCACTGGACTGCTAAGTGAAAACTGTTGCTACAATCCACCTGTTCTTTGCTCATGCTAAGGTGCCTGGCTCAGCAAAGGCAGCATTTTTAGCTCTCCTGAATTTGCTTCACACTTCAGTTTCTACTGTGTAATTATCAGACTTTCTTGTCAACAGACTCTGCTAAGCCCCCAGACTACTAAATAACCTTTTGCAAAGCCTATATTTCTTTAAAAAATAGGTCACATCATATTCAAATACAGTTGCACTTCAAATTAGAAAACAATGTCTTTATAATGGAATTTAGAATGAAAAATTTAAGCCTTTCATTTTAAAAAGAAATTGATATTCAGAGAGGTGAAGGGCCACTTCTGGGGTCACACAGCAAGTAGCAGAAGCAGTTTTTCAACCCAAATCTTCTGAAGTTGTATCTAATGTTCTTGCTATTACAGCACTACTTGTAAAGGACATTTGAGTATTATAAACTGTCAGGTCACAGCAGCAGTTACAGGCTCCTGATCTGATCCATGCACAGTGAATTTATGTGCTTATTTCTTTGAATCTTCCATAACAGTGTCCTGTCATCTTTTTTTTTTTCCCTTCAAGAATAAGGAGAAAGAGACTGATGATTATTTTTCCCTATATATTTTATATGCTGAAGATATTATCTAATCTACAAAGCATTATTACTAGGGGGCAATTGCTGGAATATAACACATTATTCTATAGAAGCAATCATAAAAGAATTATGGTATATGATTGTGATACTATTGTGATATAAGACATGATGAGCAGGATGGGAAAACTTATATGAACTGAGGCAAAGTAAAGTGAACAGAACCAAGAGAACATTGTACAAAGCAATAACAATATTGTATTGATAATCAACATTGACAGTGAAAAAAACTGTTTTTCTGATCAATACAATGATCCAAGATACTTCCAAAAGACTCATGAAAAATGCTGTTCACCTCCAGAGAGAGAATTGATGGCCTCTGTGTGTAGACTGAAGCATATAATTTTTCACTTTATTCTTTTTGCTTTTTTTAAAAAAAATAAAAAAAACAAATTTATAAATTTGTTTAAAATGAACTAAAAAATTAGAAGCAGCAGTTAAAATGCTTTACATGTTCATAAAATGGGATTTTTTTCTTCCTGTATATTTAAATATATATATATATACATATGTATGTACATATATATATATATATATATATATGGCATGTGCTCACATGGTGGTCAGGAGAAGTGATACAAGGACCCTCTCTAGAGCTTTCTGAAGAATTTGGAAATTGTGTGACATGGGAAGTGCTGGCAAAGGACTGCCCAGTATGGTGTACCTACATCAAAGAAGGCCCTATGCTTTATGAGCAAAGCCGAATTGAAATAGCTAAGAAGAAATATGAGATATGCAGATATTGGGAACCCACTTCAGATGTTCACATGGACTATTTGTACTAAATCTGTGGTAGTGCATTCTGAGTTTGTATTGGTATGATCATCCATAGTCAGACACATTGTAATTTTTTTTAATTAAAGCTTTTTATTTGCAAAACATGTATGGGTAATTTTTTAATATTGACCCTTACAAAGCTTTCCATTACAAATTTCCCCCCCTAGTCCCCACCCCTCCCCTAGATGGCAGGAGGTCTACTACATGTTAATTATGTTAAAATACTTGACAAATGGAATATATGTATATATATTTTTACACTTATCTTGCTGTGCAAGAAAAATCATATCTACAAGAAAAAAAATCTGATAAAGGAAACATAATGCAAGCAAACATTAATAGCATGAAAATGAGGCCCTGTGGAGACCTTGTCATTCCATGCAGGGTCCTTGGCCTTGCACACATGAGGGGGCGGGGTCATGCCCTGTGGAGACCTTGTCATTCCATGCAGGGTCCTTGGCTCCCAGCATGCTCATGGTGCCTTGCACACATGGGTGGGGGTCAGGTCCTGTGGAGACCTTGTCATTCCATGCAGGGTCCTTGGCCTTGCACACATGACGGGGGCGGAGGGGGGGTCAGGCCCTGTGGAGACCTTGTCATTCCACACAGGATCCTTAACTCCCAGCATGGTCCCAGCAGTCTATTCCCCAAAATTTATTTACATGCATTCTGGTAAGTTTTATTTAAGGATATATTCCAGTAGGTTGGAATTTGGATGAATCATTAGTATAAGGAAATGAAAGTTGTCAGGGTTCCCTCTGGAGTTCTAGATGAGAGATATATTCCTCAAAATCTGTAGCATTCCTCGTTCCCTGCCATCCATCTTAATGCCAATATAAATGATTCTTAGGCAGCAGTGCTATTTGACACTGGATTTTTCTTAAGGAGAAAAAAAATACTTCTGATATAGTTTAAGAATGACTTTCACTTCATAGGTTACCTTGGAAAAAGTAAATGGTCAAAGCTGAACTCATGTGTATGAACTCATGCACTATCTTTTCAGGCATTCAAGCTCTTCATTGGTCTAGGGGAAAGGGTTATTTGGGGAAAAGACTATGATGGACAGATTTATATAATTACTTTAAAGAGGGCAATCTGTCCAGGTCTGGTACTAATTGTAATCCTGAGCATAATTTTTTTGGGAAAAAACTACCATTATCTTAAAGATTTTTGTGAAAGTTATAATAAAGGAAAATAACTGTTAAACTATTATTGTATAAACTATGAAGTTACAAGTAGTTATGCTTCAAAGAAAAATTTTAATTCTTTATATATAAGCAAAAATATTAAACAAAAAATGAACTTCATACAGATGTTTTCTTAAGGAAAGTAGCTTCCCAAATCAAGAGTTTCATTTTCAGTTTCAATAATAACAGTGATAGTGATTAGTAAATAGACAGATCCATTACTTATCTTCATTTTTACAGGTAGAAATCCATAATACTTTGCATAAACTGGGTTACAACAGGCAAACTCAGATATTGGTAATCAAAAAGACTTGATCAGACCATCTTTTACTATACAGACAATAGGGGGTAACTTATGATTCACATGTCCCATTGCCATTCCATTTGCCTAACATACACACATTGTATTATCACACTCAATATAGCCCACGTTTTTCCATTCTAATCTTTTATTAGCATTTGTAGCTGCTAGCTAACAAACAAATTTTTGTCTTTCTTTTCCTTTTATTCTATCAAAGATGCTAATAAGTAGAGAATTATAAGGAGGGGAAAAAAGAGTTTTGAATAATCTACCAATGGTAGATTTAGCCCTCTCATAATTTAGAATTGACTATGCTTTTAACAGAAGACTTGGAGAGGCTTGAAAAAAAGATTTTGATGCAAATATATAGACTTAACAAAAATTTAAATAGTCCTTGAAAAGACTTTTATGTAATGTCATACTTTCCTAGATTTTCTCTTTTCAACCAAAGAGATTGAGACCAAGATGTCCTTCTGAAAATAGAGGAGGAAAAGCCTCACTGCAGTGCTTTGAAATTTTTAGGGAAGTTGAAAGAATTTTTTAGATATTGATAGGAAGACTTTATTTTCCTGCTTCAAAATTAACAGAACAAAACTCTTGACCCTGACTAGTATATATATATACTAGCTCCTTTTTCAAGTAGCAGAGCTGGGATGTTGTTCATTCAAGGATGGCTTTTGTCCTCCTCCCTTCAGTTTACTGTGGGACATCAAGGACTCATTAAATTTCTTATTTTATTTTTTTTATTTTTTAGGTTTTTGTTTTATTTTATTTTTTTATTAATACTTTTTATTTGCAAAATATATATATGGGTAATTCTTCAACATTAACCCTTACAAAGCTTTCTGTTACAAATTTCCCCCCCCTACTTCCCACCTCTCCCCTAGATGGCAGGATATCCACTACGTGTTAATTATGTTAAAATACTTAAGAAATCGAATATATGTATACTTATTTCCACACATCATTTTTGTGCAGGAGAAATTGTATCTACAAGAAAGAATAATCAGATAAAGGAAATACAATACAAGCAAACATCAATAGAGAGCATGAAAATGATATGTTGTGGTCCACATTTCACATCCCTCTCTCTGGGTGTTTATGGCTTCACTGAACAATTGGAACTGGTTTGAAACATTTCATTGTTGAAGAGAGCCATGTCCATTAGAATTGATCATCATATAGTATTGTTGCCGTGAATAATGATCTCCTGGTTCTGCTCATTTCACTCAACATCAGTTCATGCAAGTCTCTCCAGGCCTCTCTGAAATCATCCTGCTGGTCGTTTCTTACAGAACAATAATATTCCATAACATTCATATACCATAATTTATTCAGCCATTCTCCAATTGATGGGCATCCATTCAGTTTCCAATTTCTAGCCACTACAAAAAGAGTTGCCACAAACATTCTTGCACATGTGGGGCTCTTTCCTTCTTTTATGAAAGGACTCATTAAATTTCAAGATACAGAATGCAATTATTGAAGAAAAGTGCCAGGGCGATAGTCAGAAAACACTTTTTTTTTTCTTTTACTTCTCCTTCCTCCATTCCTTTTCTTTCTCCCTCAGCTTCTCCCTTCTTTCTTCTCTCTTCCTCTCTCTTCCTTGTCTTCCTCTCCCTCCCCTCCCCTTTTTCCTTCCTTCCTCCCTTTTTCTTTTCTTCCCTTTTCCCTTCCATTTCTCTTTCTTCTTCTCTTTCCTTCCAATGTTGCATTTTCTATTTTTTTAAAGAGGAAAACAGAAGGAAGTTGTAGGAAGATGGAAGAGTAAAAAATGAAATTATGAAATTATTTGACTCTCCAAAAATTTCCCTTTCCTCTCTTTCACCCAATAATTTAAAATAACTTTTTTAAAGTGAATTTTAAAGTAGCAGAGATAATTAAAAACCAGGGTAAAAAAGTCTTCCAACCTAAGAAACTTGGAAAGGATTAGAAGAGATTTTACCTGGGAAGTTAGCCTCCTAGGGTGTCTGGCCAGACTAAAGTATAGATATAAGAGTCACAAACAAAGTTCCATGAGAAACAGTATTGACAGTGGGAACTTTTACCCCAGAGATAATCTGGGGAAGATTTCAGAGCCCCCCACTGTTGGACGAAGGTGCCCCCACCAGATACAGGCTGCAAAGCTCACCAAGAAGTGAGCCTAGGCCAACAGTAGGGCTGTAGAGGGGCAGGCCCCTGCTGACTGTGGGCACTTCTAGGAGAGCCAAGCTCCTGGTTTTGGTTTCAGGGCAGGGGGTGAGGAGATATTCTCTGGTGCTGGAGGGACTGTTGGAGGCAAAAAAATTTGTGGTGTCAATGGTGCTGGCAGCCTTGGTCATCATGACTTAGGAGTAAAGAGTGGTGTCTGGCACCAAGAGATCAAGGCAGGAGCCTGAGGAGTAGTAACCACACCCAGCCTTGGATTATAGAACACTGGGACAAACAAAAGTCAAAGCTCCCCAAGACAGAGCTCATTAAACAATAGGGAAAACAAGCCTGAAACCTGAAATATCAACTCCCACATCTCAGGAGCAGAACCTGAAGCTAACATAAAGTTCGCAGTCAAGAACTGACCATAGATGGCTAAAGGGTGATAGAGATGATCAGATTTCAAACCCAGAAGAAGACAGTGACGTCAAAACACTTGATTGAATTTGTAAATAAAACTAGAAGATGGTTTATGGAAAAAAAACACTACAAAATACATAAATCATTGGTTAACATGATTTAAAGAAGAAAATCACTAGTATTAAAAGTGAAAAGGGTTAATATACCACTAATGAGGATGCAATCAAAGCAATTATATGTCAATATAATGCCCTAAATGAAATGGAAGAATACTTAAAAAAATATAAACTTCAGAGATTAACAAAAGAGGAAACAATATCTAAATCAACCTATTTTAGAAAAAGAAAACAGGCAGAGGGCTGCTGATTAGGAACAACAGGCCCAGTGGTGCTGCTGAGACATGACTCTGGACAAGAAGCAGCAGGGCAGGGATGCCAAGGGCACTTGCAGGAGGGGAGAGTTCTTGGTTTGGGATTCCAAGCCAGATGGGAGACCTGAAGAAAGACCTGAAGCAGAGGCACATGCCCTTTTACCTCCTTAATAGTGATTACACTAAGCTCTTATGATCAGGCAAAAATGATCAAAGGAGAAAGAACCCAATTATGAAAAGTTGTTATGGGAATATGAAAGACACAGGTTCATCTTCAGAGGACAATACTGAAGTAAAAAAAAGCCTCTCCTATCCAAAAGGGCAACTTTAAATGGTTACCTGCCCAAAAATAATTTGTAGGACTCAAAAACCATTAAAAATCAAATGAGAGTAACAGGATACTAAAGATAGCAAAAATAAGAAAAAGATTATGAAAAGAAAGTCAAACTAGAAAAGGAGATGCAGATTTTTTGGGAAAGAAAACAACTCTTTGAAAATGAGAATAAGACAAGAGGAAGCCTATGATATAAGAGTCCAAGAAATAATAAAAGAAAATATAAATGATGAAAAAAAAATAGAAGAGAATGTGAGACATCTCATAAGAAAAATAACAGATTTGGAGAACAGATCAAAAAGAGAAGAATAATGGACTCACCTGAAAGCTATGACCAAAAAAGAACCTTGATACAATATAATATATTGATTACAATCAATTACAATGCAAATATTGATACAATAATACAAGAAATAAAGAAAATTGTTCCGAAATGATAGGACAAGAAGAGAAAGTAGAAATCGAAAAAAAACCCCACCAATCACTGTGAAAGAGATTTTACAAGAAAAACACTTAGGAAGGACATTGTTAAATTTCAAAACCCCAGATCAAAGAGAAAATTTTATAAGCAACGACAGAAATTTAACAATTCAAATATGCTAAAACAAAGTCACAAAGACCTATCAATCAACAGCTACAATAAAAGATCACAGGTCTTAGAATACTATATATCAACAAGAAAACTAGGATTGTGGCTGAAAATATTACAACCAGCAAAATTATAAGATTGAATGAAAAAAAATGGATTTTCAATGAACTGCCAGATTTTCAGGATTTTGTTGCAAACTTGAACTCAGTAGAAAATTTGACATATATGAATCAATATCAAAGACTAATTAGGATGAGTCAGGGTACAGAAGGGTGTGTATATCAATGAGAATGGGATAAAGAGTGAGGGAGAGAGTTGGAGAAGAGGATAATGAGGGGATTCTTGGGTGGTAGTGGTAGATATGCAAGGCAAACACAGTAGAAGTAAAGAAGAGTTAGTAGGGATAAGAAACAAGATATACACAGACACAGTAACAATGATCAGGAGTTGAATATATTAGGAGAAAATAGTAGGGGTAGTAATCATTGATTTCAAAGTCAAAATTAAAATTTAATCAAAAGGGAGAAATACATGTTATATGTCAGTCATATTGTTTTAGATATATGTGTATATGCATAGGTATATATGTATGTGTATATATACATACATATTTATGTATGTATGTGTGTATGTATACATAAATATTTTATTTATTTATTATTTTATTTTTTTTTTTGCTGAGGCAATTGGGGTTAAGTGACTTGCTCAGGGTCACACAACTAGGGAATGTTAAGTGTCTGAGACCAGAATTGAACTCAGGTCCTCCTGACTTCAGGGCTGTTGCTCTATCCACTGCGCCACCTACCTGCCTCCCCCCTGTATACATAAATATATCCATGCTTAACTATATCATGCTTGGGAATATGGGATGTGGGGGAGGAAAGAGAAAAAAAAATAAAATAAAAAGTACACCTATAAGCAAGCAAAGTTGAATAGTTCAGAAAACTATGCCTTTTATTATTTTATAAACTTTATTGAAATCGAAGTTTATATTTACATATTTTGAATTCTGTTTTATGTTCTGTTGCACACATGACAACTTTGTTTTTTTTCTGTCTTTTGCTATCTTGTATTTAAGTTTTAAATAAATATGGTAAAAAAATCATCAGCATTTTTATTTATCATCAAAGTTTTACAAGAAGAAATAGTAATATATTTCATTTAAAATTTAAAATTTACTTTAAAATAACAGCATAAGGGGCAGCTAGGTGGCTAGAAATTGTTCATGGATGAGCCATGCCAATAAAAATAACAATTCTACCTGATCTATTTATTTAGTGCCATCTCTATAAAACTGTCAAAAATTATTTTTTAGTGCTAAAAAAAAACAAAATTGATTTGGAAGAACAAAAGGTCAAGAATATCAAAGGAATTAGTGAAAAATGTAAAGAAAGGAGGCTTAGTGGTACTAGATTTTAAATTCTGATATAAGGCAGTAATTATCAAAATTATCTAGTATTAAGAAATAGAAAGGTAGATCAGTGGTAATTGATTTATATTTGATAAATATAAAAACTTGGGCTTTTGGGATAAGAATTCACTATTTGGTAAAAATTATTAGGAAAACTAAAAAACAGTCTAGCAGAGACTAAGTGTAGACTAATATCTTACACATTTATCAAGTTAAGGTCAAAATGGATATATGACCTAAGCACAAAAGGAGGTATCATAAGTAAATTAGAAAACATGGAACATATTACCTATCAGATTTATGGATAGGAGAAGAATTTAAGAGAACACTATGAGGTGAAAAATGAATAATTTTGATTACATTAAATTAAAAAATTTTTGTAAAAATAAAACCAACGTAGCCAAGAAAGCAATTTGGGAAAACATTTTTATTAGATAGGGTTTCACATCTCAAATATATAACTTTGTCAAATATATAAGAGAAGGTGCTTACAACTCAGACATCTTAATCCTAAGAAACTTTGTTATGGAGTCTGCTGATTGAGGAGAGGCTTTGCTTTTCCAATTGGTTAGAGGTAGGCTGGATCACTTGAAAATTTTCTTCAGCTTCACTGGTGCCATCTATAGACTGGAGAAAGTTTCCCTGGGTGTGGTTGCCCACTATTAAAACTTTTGAGAGAAAAGTCCTATTTTGATGTGAGCTGCACTTATTGGAGAAGAGCCTGTGCTTTGATGTAGAGAGCATACTCCTGTTTTTTGAAGAGCTGGCTGTGCTTTTTTGCATTGCCCAGAGAGCCAACCTGAGAAGTTGTATAGTTCTCTAGCTTAAGGGAACTGTTTATAGTTGAACAAGCAAAATGTTTACTTTCATTTTGTTTTTGTTAGAAGAGCAGTTTTATAGTGTCCATTTAAGGTTGTTAACAAAAAGAGCTTATCCATGGATGCTTTGTTTGGTTTGAGAGCAGAACGGGAATGTCTTTGCCTAGAAAGAGAGTGGAAAGGGCCAGAATGGTAGCAGCCAATAGAGAAGTGGCTTCAGGTAGTCCAGATTATTCCTGAAATAATCAAGGACATCAAGGCTTGTAGTGTAGCCCCAAACTATTGATATTTCTGTATATGTACCTCCTTGATATCTATTGGTTTTTGCCCACTTTTACCCAGAACCATTACACACACTGGACAGACTATGATATTTTGATTATTCCTATTCTTCTATTATGTAAAAGTTATGATTATTCCTCTTTTTGTCTTCTTTTTGGTAAATGCTATGATTATTATTGCTTTTGACTTTTTAGTGAATGTCATACATTTAAGAATTTAAAATATTAAAAATCATTCCCTAATTGATAAATGGTTAAAAGATATGAATAAGTAGTTTTTCAATGAAGAAATCAAAGCTACATATAATCATATGAAAAAAATGCCCTAAATCATTATTGATTAAAGAAATGGAAATTGAAACAACTTTAAGATATTATCTTATACCTAATTGGCTAAAATGATAAATGGGGACAATAATAATGTTGAAAGGGATGTGGAAAAATTGGGATACTAATATACTGTTGGTGGAAGTGTGAATTAATTCAATCATTTTGGAGAGCAATCTCAGAGTTATACTCTTTGCCCCACCGATACCACTACAAGTCTTTTTTTATCTTGGATCTATTACTCTCATGCTTTTTCTGTCTTCTGGGCACTTGTGGAGATCTGGCTCTCTCTGAAAGACCCTGCATCCCTGCACATTCTTTCCACTTTGTGATTTCCACACTGGTTCCACCTTCTCTCATGCATTCAATGCATTGGCCCTGGAGAAAGAATAAATTTACTTGTATTGTTCCTCACAGTAACTTTCAAACCCTCTCAAGACTATCAGTACTAAGCAATCCTTCTATCTTTAAAGTTTATTCAGTTGAAATATAGTAGCTGATCCAAATCTTGGTGGCAGAACCTATCAATCATTAAGTCATTCTCTCTACTTTTTTCAGATAGTTTGGGACTTGGCTGACAGTCTCTTTCTATACTAAATTGTGCCATTATACCAGGGGATTTTGGCCTACATATACTTGAGTTGAGGCTTGAAAGTATAAGAATTCTCAGAGGTAGAGATAAGAAGGGAATATATTCCAGGCACAAGGGATGACATAAAAATACAAGAATACAGTAGATAATGGAATAAGAAGTTAGGGGAACAGACACTAGTCCAAGTTGTCTGGAACATAGAATGCAATATATGTGAGATGGGACTGGAAAAATGGCTTGCAATCTGTGGGATATCTTAAATACTAGGTTGAAGAGTTTATATTTTATTGTATAGGCAATTAAGGAATCCTTAGAAACTTTACAGTGGGATGACATGGTCGAACTTGCTTAAAAATCATTTTAACAGCTATCTGGAAGATGAATTAGAGAAGGGGAAAGAATAAAAATAGAGATACCAATTAAACAGCTATTATAATAATTTTAGTGATAGGGAATGAAGATTTAAACTAGTGTTATGAATAAAGAGAAGAGGAAGAGGAAGGGAATGGTAGTCTTATCTGAAATGAAAAAAAGAAAGTGATTACAGGTATGACATAAATAGTTTAGAGGGTTTTAAGCATTATTGAAGCAAAGAGAAGTGGTAGGGTTTTGCTGCACACATCATAGGAGAATGTTATAGAAAGGCCGATATGGTTGAAATAGTAGATGAAGGAGATAATTTAACATGTGTCAGGAATGCTAGTAATAAATGTGTAGTGGTCCTAAAGGAAGATGATTAGGGCTTTTGCTTTATAAATACTTGCATTCAACACTTGTATGTTTGTACAGTGTTGTTTTCAGTTTAATCTTTCCTGAGAAAAAGAAAAAGTAATAATGATGTAGCCAAGATGAGTTTTTTCAAGTGCAAATTGCTTTAAATGTGAAGGAAAGCAAAGTTTATGTGAAGAAATTGTTTTGATGAATGACTCATTGAAAAGAGCTTAGATACCTGCTGTGAAAACAGCCTGTTTGTATAAATGGAGTTGTACATCATCATAGTGATCTGTCAGAAAGTTGTAGTAAGAGATAGGCTAGAAAACCATCTCTGGCTTGGAAATAAGATAGAGCGTTCACTGTAGAACTACCAACTGAGAGGCCATTCCTGAAAATGGATTTCTTATATACTCCATTGAACTTATTCCTAAAGATGTGTCAAATGTCATATTGCCCCTAAAAATGAAATGATTCACTAAATGAAAGATAAAATATTAGCCCTTGTAACTTTTCTCACTTCAATATTCAAGATAAAAAGTTCATTATTTCCTATAGATTTTTTCCTAAATTTGTGATGACCAATAGAAAGATTAAAATGTGAATTATGCAAAATATGTCATGCTTTGCTACTTTTCCTTTTTTTCAAAATCTAAAGGGGGAACAGGCAAATTGGAGTGGAACTAAGAGTTGTTTTATAACATTCCTGGTTATTCTGCTATTATCCCATGCAGAAATTACACCTATTGGACCATTTAATCAAGAATCAAAAAGAATCATTGACCATGGATAATATCCTAGTGAGAACATCTTTATATCTTGGCCATTTGCTTATTATTTTTTCCTAAAATAATTGTTGAGGAAATGTCTTTATTTCCATGGTCACTTATCTATTCCTCATTCAATTTCTTCCTTTATTGGGTCTATGATCTATATATTCACTAAATATTCATTCAGTACTTCTCCATCCAATGTTATTTTTTTGTCCATGTTAATAAACTTTCATAGAAGACACATCCAATATGTTAGACAACTTTTCCCCTATGATTTTAATATGTAGTGAATGCACTCTAATTGTTGGAAGATAGCTCTCTTTTTGTAGGTATCTCTGTTGTTTGTGATTGCAGTGTGACATAGTAATTAGGGTCCTGAGCTTGGCATTAAGAAAATCTGAATTCAGAGTCTACTTTTGATGCTTATTAACTGTGTGACCCTAGAAAAGGTACTTAAAACCTTTGTGTCTCTTTGCCAACTCACTAAGATTTACCTACTAAGTCATAGACAAGTTGTAACCAGCTTTGTAGAAAGGAGTTCCCATAATGGGAATAGGATGAAATCACAGATGCAGTCACAGTAGTACAATCACAGATCCTTTGTATATTCTGTCATATAACCACTAGGGCGCTGTCTGATTTCAATAATCTCTGAACCTTCACTCCTGCCACCCACAAAGTGGGAAATTTGTAGATAGGATTTGTTGGGTAATGACATGGAAACCCATCAGTGGTTATTGACATCCTTTTTTTGTAGACTAGCCATAAAAGTTGTTGTACATTACCTTTTATCTCTGACTAGATTTTGTTGCTTCATTAATTTTTTAGTTTCATTTGTGCAGGAACTAATCTTGATCCTTTATTCTCTATTTTCTGTAACTTTTTAATAATATAGTTGGTGATAGAATTATGTCACAAAGAAATTACTTCTAGGAAATGAAACAAAGATATACAGGTCTTTTGTATGGTACTATACCATCTTTTGTATGGAATAGTATGCTATGGGATAATTTAAAAGCAAAGCTGATTCAAATATGAAAAGTAAGAGATTCTATAAATGCTGTATTTTCTCTGGTCCTTTTGGATTGATATTATATAAAGCAGCATTGCACCCTGGTTTTTCAAAGTTTAATTGACATTAATTCTTTATTATAATATTATAATTCACCAAAACCAAGATCCCTTTAACTAACTTTTCCCCCTAGTGATGTGAACATTAATCTGTCCAATAAGAGAACAAGAATTCATTTACAATGTTCTTAATTGATTAAAACATTGCTTTCTCCCATTAACTAGATTAGAATTTGCTCAGGGTTTTTTGTTATTTTCACAACACAGACTGGGATAAATCAGTGATATTTCGGTGTTGTCAAGACTAAATGGCTAATACTGATATTGGTAGAAGATCAATGACCTCCTTAAAAAAAAGCCAGTGCTTTATTTCTGTATAAGTACCAGTGAGTATAGGTCTGTTCCAATTCACTTGGCTGGTTGGTCATTTTCCACACACAAACTGCCTCTGAGCCTTGTGCAGATAGTCCGGCAGGTCTGTGTAAGATAACTTTTTGATAGTCACAAAGAATTTATGTGCATTGAAACCACTCCAACCTTATGGCTTTTGTTTCTTTGCCTTTCTCCATCCATTAATTTCTATGGGAGACCAGAACTAATTTAGGGTTTATGAAAACTGAAGACTTGTTGAGGGGTGGAGAGGGGAGTCTCAGTGGAAAGGGAAGTAAGTCCCCCAGTAATTTTGAAGGGGTACAGTTTGTCAATCAAACATTAAGTGAAACTTATAAAGGCTTTCCTTTTTTAATTAAATTTTCTTATTTGTTTTAATCAGCTATATAATCTGCCTTCTCACCCTTGCCATCCCAACCCCTCTTATTCAATTGATAACATGAGAAAAACAAAATCCATTATAAACACATAGAATCAAATTCAAATGTCCGCATTGATCATGACTAGAAAAAAAGTTGTCTCATTCTATATTTTTATCTTTCTATTAGGATGTTTCATATTATTCTCTGAAATTCTGGTTGTTTATTATGTTGATAGAATTCAGCACAATAGTTTTCCATAATATTTATATATCTTGTATATCTGTTCTCTAGTTTATGGACACCCTCTTCGATTCCTATTCTTTGCCACCCCAGAGCTATAAATATTTTTATACCTTGTTAGAGTTTGTTTTACTTAAGATTATGGGAATTTGATGCACTACTCTTTCATTCCATGATCTTGGCTCTGTCCCCCAACAGATACTTTCTAAAGATAAGTCATATAGAAGCTTTAGACAGAGAATTTGCCCTTGCTGAGGAGGGATAAGAATATCAAAATGATAGACTTGATGCCTTTTGGTACTTCTTAACAGAATGACTATTATATGTTTCAGAATAACTTGGGCCCTGGAGCTATATCGCTTCTTTTGAAGAGGAAAAGTCTATCATATTCAAATCTTTGTAAATTTAACATATTCTATTAGTGGGAAGAAACAACAGCCAGTCATTTTTATAAGTTAAAAATTATTTTTTCAGTGATCAAGCATTTATTTTATTCTTCTGCCCACATATCCTTCCTCTTAAGGAAAAAAGAAAAACAAAACATCTATAATCAAAATGCATAGTCAATTAAAACAGTTCCTATATTGTCCATGCCCCCAAATGCATTTCTCATTCTCCATCTTGAGTTCATCACCTTTATCAGGAAGTGAATAGTATGTTTTATCATTATACTTCTAGAATAATAGTTGATTATTGTGTTGATTAGCACTCTTAAATCTTTTAATTTGTTGTTGTTAAAGCTAAGCCTGTTTCCAAGTTAAAACTGAGGAGTCTGAAGGGTTTTACTTTCTAGAAGAGCTGAAAGTCTCTGAGTTCTGAGTCAAAAGAGAATGAGATATTTTACATTGTCTTTTTTTTTTTCATTCTTTTGGTTTTGAATTATTCTTTTTTTTTCCTTATGTGGTCATTAGCTTCCATTTGCTCAATTCTAATTTTTAAGGAATTATTTTCTTCAGTGACCTTTTGTACCTCCTTTTCCATTTGGTCAATTCTACTTTTACTACTCTCCTAGCCGGTGCTGTGGTCTGTTCATGACCACAGGCACTCTTTCCTGCCCTGGAATTGTGAGAAAGGTTCCTGTTCCACTGCAACCAAGCTCTGATGAGCTAGTGCTCCTCTTCACCCTGGGCTTGCCACTCAGGATTATGACTTGAATCTGAGTAAAGGCAAAGTAAAAGTAACAGAGTCCTGCCTCAGTGCTAGCCAGGACACTACTGCAATCTCCTTCTGATCACTCATTCATTCCTTTATTGTTTGTGGGCTGAGAGCTCCAAAGCCTCCACCGCTGCTGCTGCTGGTTCAGTGGCTCCCCAGGCTTGCTTCTGGTTTGTTGGGGCTATGCTCCACCCTCACCCAGATGCCACAGATCTTTCCTTCAACCTTCTAAGGTGTATTGGGCTGGAAAATGGTTTCACTCTGTTTTTGTGGATTCTGCAAGTCTGAAGTTTGTTTAGAGTCATTATTTGGTATTTGTAGGAGTCTGGGAGTGATCCTAGGATAGCCTCTGTCCTTTAATTGACCATCTTGGCTCCTCTTCCTGTAAATCACTTTTCATTAGATAAATGCAAATTAAAACAACTCTGAGGTAGCCTCTCACACCTATCAGAATAGCTTATATGAGAAAAAAGAAAAATCATAATATGATGTTGGAAAAGAATGTGGGAAAACAGAACACTAATACACCGTTGGTAGTGGTATGAATTGGAGAGTAATTTATAACTGCAGGTTATAACTATAACTATAACTGTTATCTTGAATGGAATTCATTTTTCTCTTTCTTGTTGAGTTTTATTGGAAATATACCAAGTGACATGAACTGTTAATGAGTGAAACAAGCAGAACCAGAAATACTTTGTATTCAGTAACAGCAAGATTATGTGATCAACTGTGGAGATTAAATGTAAATCAACACATGTTGTGCTCACTTCTTTTTTCAATTTTTTTTCTCTCCCATAGTTTTTTCCCTTTTGTTTTGGTTTTTCTTTCTCTATATTATTCATAAAAATGTGTATTAAATAAATTCATATACATGTATAGCCAGAAAAAAAGTTTAAAAAAGTATACTAAATGATTGGTGACTGTTTTGGGTTTATTTAAGATCCAGCTTCTTGGGGCAGCTAGGTGGCTCAATGGCTAGAGCACTAGCCCTCAAGTCAGGAGAACTGAGTTCAAATTGAGCTTCAGACACTTAACATTCCCTAGCTGGGCAAGTCACTTAACCTCAATTGCCTCAGGGGAAAAAAAGATCCAGCTTCTTTAATGAAGTTATTAAATGTTTGTTAGTTTTTTAGTTGAATCTCTGAGGTTGACCAAGAGAACCAACATATCCTTTACAATAATTTTGTTTCTACTTTGTCTACTTGCCTTCAACTTCTTTTTCTTCTTATGGCTATAGATAGTATTTCTAGAATTATACTAAATAATAGCAGTGAGAGTGAAATCTTTGCTTTTTCCCTGAAGTTTTGATAAGGACTCTTAATGTTTCTCTATTATAGAAAATGGTAATTCTTGAGTTTTGATAGATACTGTGTACCATTATAAGGAAGTTTCATTTATTTTTATGGGTTTTTTTGAACAACAAAAACTAGCATGTATATAGAGCTTTAAACTTTACAAAGCATTTTAAAAATAGTATCTCATTTTATCCTTATAACAGCCATAGGAAATAGGTGGTATTTTCATCCTCATTTCATAAATGAGGAAACTGACGCAAAAAAAAATTAAATGACTTGCTCTGTGTCACATAGAAAGTGTCTGAAGTTGGTTTTTCAAATCTGAAATTCTTAATTCCAGTTCTAGCACTCAATCTATGGTGCCAGCTCATTGCTTTCTATTATTTTAATATACACAAATGTGTTTTATCAAAAGCTTTTCTGTACTTCTTGAAATAATTTTAATTTCTTTTTATTGCTTTTTAAAATTGGAATATTCTATTATGTTTATAATTTTCCTGATTTTGAAGTAGTTTTTTCTTGTATAGATCTAATCAGATTACAGTGAGATATTTTAAATTTACCTTCTTTACTTATATTTTATTCAATATCTTTTCTTCATTATTCACTAAATATATTGGTTGATGATTTCTTTTTCTGTTTTATCTTTCCCCAGTTTTGGTATCAGGGCCATAATTGTTTCAAACAAGGAGTTTGGTAAATGGCTTTTTTTTCCTGTTTTCAAAAAAATACATGCAATATTAAAACTAGTTATTCTTTGAATAAAATTCACTTGTTAATCCATCTAGTGATGTTTTTTTTTCTTTAGAAGTTCACTTATGGCTTGTTCAATTTTTTTTAACCTAAGATTGGATTGTTTAAATTCTCTCTTTTCCTTTTAAATCTGAGTATTAAAAAAATTAATAATTCATCTATTTCTTTGTATTAGTTTTGTTGGCATATAATGTTACTAAAAATTTCCTCTTTTTAATTTTTGTAATGGTGTTTGGTTTTCCTTTTTTTCTTTTTGCGAAAATAGCTAACCATTGATCTGTTTTATTCTTTTTTTAAATTCTTTTTTTAATTAATACTTTTTATTTGCAAAACATATGTATGGGTAATTCTTCAACATTAACCCTTACAAAGCTTTCTGTTACAAATTTCCCCCCTACTCCCCACCCCTTCCCCTAGATGGCAGGATATCTACTACATGTTAATTATGTTAAAATACTTGACAGATCGAATATATGTATACATATTTCCACACATCATTTTTGCGCAGGAAAAATCGTATCTACAAGAAAGAATAATCAGAGAAAGGAAATACAATGCAAGCAAACATCAATAGAGAGCATGAAAATGATATGTTGTGGTCCACATTTCACATCCCTCTCTCTGGGTGTATATGGCTTTCTTCACTGAACAATTGGAACTGGTTTGAAGCATTTCATTGTTGAAGAGAGCCATGTCCATCAGAATTGATCATATAGTCTTCTTGTTGCTGTGTATAATAATCTCCTGGTTCTGCTCACTTCACTCAGCATCAGTTCATGCAAGTCTCTCCAGGCCTCTCTGAAATCGTCCTGCTGGTCGTTTCTCACAGAACAATAATATTCTATAACATTCATATACCATAATTTATTCAGCCACTCTCCAACTGATGGGCATCCCTTCAGCTTCCAGTTTCTAGCCACTACAAAAAGGGCTGCCCCAAACATTCTTGCACAGGTGGATCCCTTTCCCTCCTCTAAGATCTCTTTGGGATATAGGCCCAATAGAAACACTGCTGGGTCAAAGGGTATGCACAGTTTGATAACTTTTTGAGCATAGCTCCAAATTGCTCTCCAGAATGGCTGGATTTGTTCACAGTTTCACCAACAATGCATCAGTGTCCCGGCCTTCCCACATCCCCTCCAACACCTGTCGTTATCCTTTCCTGTCATTTTAGCTAATCTGACAGGTGTGTAGTGGTACCTCAGAGTGTTTTATTCTTCTTTTTAAAAACTTAATATTATTTAATTTATTTACAAATTTTATTTTCTTATTTTCAGAATGTTTATTTTTATGTTTATTTGGGATTTTTTGATTTGTTGCTTCTCCAGTTTTTTTTTTTTTTTTTTTTATTTTTTACTATGGTCTTTTTTTGTTTGTTTCCATGATTTGTTCTTTAATCAACACTTTTTTAAAGCATTCTATTATTTAGTTTCCAATCAAGACTAGATCCTTTCCTCAAGTTGTGTATTGTGTGTACTGTATTGTGATTTAGTAAAGGATACTACAATCTATTTTCCCCCTTTATTTATGAGTTTTTTATGCCTAACATATGGTCTAATTTTTTGAAGATATGTATATACTTTATGATCCTCATTCAGTATTGCAAGAATTGTATTATCTAATGTAAAATGTCTATTTGTCTAATGTTAAATTTTTTAAAAATTTATCTTTTGTTTATCATTTAGTTAGATTTATCAGACTCTGAGAGGGACATACGGAGGAGTCTAATGATAGCTGTTCTGCTTTTTACTTCTCTTTATAGTTCAAATAATTTTTCCTGTATTCATTTAGATAATGTATATGCCAGTCTACTCATATATATTTAGTACTGATAATTATGATGCCTTTCAGCATAATGTAGTTCCCTTGTTTATGTCTCTTAATTATATCTATTTTTATTGTTGTCTTCTCTGAGATCATAATTGATGCCTCCATTTTAAAAAAATCCATTTGAAGCATAAACAATTCTACTCCAATCCTCCATCTTAATACTCAGTGAATCTTTATGTTTCACTTGTGTTTCCTGTAAACAACATATTGTTTGGATTCTTCTCTCTGATCCATTTTGCCACTATTCTCAACATTAATTGGCAAATTTATTACATTCACAGTTGTGTTTGCTGGGTATATTTTAGAGTAATGTTCTCTTGGGGCTAGGTTCTATCCCTTCTTTAGCCTGGAAGTCGCTGCCATTATTTCTGGATGAAGACTGCCTTGGGATCAGGCTCCACTTTTAACCCCTTTCCAAGTCTGAAATAATATCCTCGTGCTGGTGTCTGGAGCTGGACTGAGCTTTGGTTCCAGATCCCTCCGACTGTTGTTATTTATGTTTCTTCTGGGGCTTCCTCTCATCCTGGGCATTTTGGTCTTGTCTGTTTCCTCGTAGCTGCTTCAGATCATGGCTCCTGGAACAGCCTGACCCTATATTATACTTGTTTCATTCCTCCACTGAGGCTGTACCCAGACCTCTGGGCATGATGATTTGATGGGTGAAATCTGAAATAATTGTAGAAACAAAGGTTCAAGTTTCTAAGGCTTTTGATTTATTAAGCAAGGAATTCCAGTTGCATAACAAATTAGGACCTAGGTTTTCTTGTCTTTGCACTGGACTTTGAATATTTGGAGAGACAGATTTTTATGCATTAAACAAAATCAATTAACAGGATTTAAACCAGGGCACAAGATTAATTAATCTGATTTTTAATTGGAGGAAAAACTAGGGACTTTCTAAACTGGGAGGGGAAGAATGAATGGGTTCAGTTCCTTGAAATCAGAAAAAGAAATATCCTATTATCCCCAAGTATCTGTATTCAATTAAAGGACCAAAGAAATAGTGAATGATAGACCAATGTGGGGTCAGTTTTCAGATAAGACATATGTATTTCTTGAGATATATAACTGTCAGAAAACACTTTGCATAAGACTTTGGATATGAAAGGGTTTCTGATTAGCATAATTTAGGTCCTTAGTTAAGGGTTTCCTATGCTTGTTGATTTATTTGTTCTTGGGGTAATCAGATTTAGAGGAGTTAGTGATAAAAAAGCTAATCTGAAGGTATCTAGAGTAAATAGAATTTAGTCTCTCTGCAGAATAGATAGAATTTAGTCTGCAGAGTTCATAAGATGAAGGAGCTAAACTTGAACAATTTAGGAAATTTACTAGAAAGGACAAATTAGCAAATGCTAGAAGTTTTTACTCATTTATGTTGTTCCCTAATTTTGAAGGTTTCTATTTTTTACAACTGTGCTTTCAACCTATAGAATTAATTTTAGTTGGCAGAGATTTGTATGTGGGAACTGGGTGGGGGATGAGTAAGGAATTAGGGTTTGTGGAAGGAATGATTCAAGATCTGAGTTAATTCTTTTAGCTAAGTGATTCAGAATCATCTTTCATTTTACATTTTTGTCAAATAAACTGTATGTCGACCTTATAGGAGGAGTTCAATTCAAATCTATTTAGTACCTAATATGTAAAGTTTTTGAGTATAGAAAGACAAAAATATAATGATCCCTGCCTTCAAGGTTTTGTTCTTACTGGGGAGCTACAATAAACACATGGAGAAGTATATATGGATTATGCAATGATTTAGGAGGGAGAGTGCACCAACAATTTGATTAGCATTAGGTTGAGCTGAAAATCAGGAATAACTTTGTGCAGAAGGATAATCTGTACCCTGATGAAAATGTGGATCTCTTTAAAAAAAAAAAAGACAAACATGGCAAGGAGAAGTAAAGCATGGGGCAGGTATTTAAGGAGATTCTTACTAGAGCTTTAAACAATGACCTTAGTATTTAAATTAGTAGGAAATATCTGTGAATGAGTCAGAATGTGGAGATGGAAATATGTAGGAAGAAGGTAAGTGTGACTGAAGTGAGAATCTAGTGGGAAATATTTGGGCAGGGAGTATGGGGTAAAATTATGGAGGAGCTTTAATGGCAATCCAAAGGTGTTAGATTTGGGGTGGTGAGCAGTTCAGAAATATTGTACATTCTTAAACAAGAGAGTATTGATAAAGGTGTTTTAAAAATTTGTTCATGGTGAACAGGATGCATTGGATTGGAAGAGGGAAGACAAAGAATAGTTAAGAATTTGATTTTAATTAATATAATAATATATCACATTACATATATTTTATATGATAATTTAATTAAATTAAATATAATTTTTATAATATATTTCATATATTATAATATAAAAATAAATATAAATAATTAAGAATTTGAAGAGGTTTGAGATGACATCTTCTCGTTTCCCATCCAGATGCACTCATTTTTTACATCCCTGACTTCTTCACTATGCCCTGCCCTCCAGTTTTTCAGCTTTCTTTGGTGTGTTGTCCTACAACTCTCTGAAGGCAAAGATAATCTCATTTAAAAAAAATGTATCCTCAACATTTAGGGCAGCTAGGTGGTGCATTGGATAGAATTAAAATCTGGCCTCAGACACTTAAAAGCTATGTGACCCTGCACAAGTCACTTAATCCTGTTTGCCTCAGTTCCCTCATCTATAAAGTGAATTAGAGAAGGGAATGGCAAACCACTCCAATATATCATGAAGAGTTGGACTTGACTGAACAGCAGCAGCCACTACCACCACCTCCACTCTCACCACCACAATCTTCAGTACTTAGTACAGTGCCTGGCACATAGTTGATACCTAATAAATGTTTTTGGATATTGACTATAATAAAGGTATAGGTTAGGTAGGCATGGGAGTGGTTTTTAATCTGGATACTTTCTAATTACCTTATATTTTTTTCAGAAATAGCTTTATCTAGCTTATGGTCAAACATAAAATAGCTGTCATTTTACAGGGATTTGGGAACCTTTCTTTTTGGGAAGATATTGTACTCATTTGGTTAATTCTGCTTCAGTCACGTGAAGCATCTTGATTAGATCTTGTTAGAATACATTAAATTTGCAATGGAATAGACTAAAATTTTGTTTGGGATAACTTTTAAAAACCAACACCAACATGCCAAACTAGATATGTAACTTTTTCTGTATGTGATAATGTCTAGTTAGACTTGGGATTCTTTCTCCCCAGGAGAGGAATAGGAACATATAGACAGAAAGAAGTTGAATAACTGCCAGTTTTATTAGGTGCTGATCAGGAATTGGACCAACCTTGGATTTATCCTTATTTGAACTATTCCTGATTGGTTGTAGGCAAGGTGACTGGGATGGGTGCATTTGTAAAAAGCTCCACTCTCTTTGTCCTCCTGAGCACAAAACCCTAGAGACCAGCTCTGGACCACTTAGAATCAAACAATAAAATTCTGGGTCAGATTGTACAGCTTCATTTCTTAGAACCAGAGCCAATACTGAGGTCCAGATGGTATAGAGCTGTTCAGAACATATGTATCCTTAGTATCTTTTGTCTACTAGATTCGTGTTGGCAAGAAACCCAGTAGTTAGACTAAATGAGTGCCAGTTTCTGTCTCTGGGGCTTGAAAACCCCAACCAGATAAACAGATAATGTAAAATAATTGTGGTTATCATCCTAAGTCTATATTCTTCTTCTGTAATTGCCTTCCCTCTCAAACTCTTAAACATCCCCAATTTTCCTATTTACCACCTTGACATTTATACAATTTCTTGAATAGAATGCAATTGCTTCTTAAATACTCTGCCTTCTTCTCTGTCATGAATTGTAAATTCCCAGAAGGGAAAGATAGAACTGTTTACTTCACTTGTGTAGCACCTAGCACATATGCAAATAGGTACTTAAAATTTTCTGATAATGATCTACTGAAGACATAGTCAAAGATTTTTTTTTTAAATATAGTTGAGAACTAAGGTGCACAAATAAAGTCCTTGGTGTGGTGAAAGTGATTTTCTAAGAGAGGTTTAAAAAAATGAGAAATGAGAAAAGGCCATCAGTTTTGGCTATTAAGAAATCATTGCTAATTTTGGAGAGAACAATTTAACTGATAAACTTGGAAGCCAGATTGCAAAGGTGTGAAAGGTGAATAAGAAAAGGAGGGGAAGCAATGAGAGTAGAAAATCATAAAAACCCATTTTGCAGGGAAACATGTACAGGACTGATTCTTGCCCCTCAAATGTTGAAATATATGTTTTTTCAAATCTTAAAAGAAAAACTTCACAAAACATTGAGACACAGAGACAAGACAGACACACACAGGCACAGACACACAGACATACACACAGCCCACTCAATTTCTTGAAAAAACAAAAACACAGTAGCAAAAAATCAAGCTCATACTGTAATACATGTTTTCGGTTTTCTTAAAAACAGTTGAAGAAACTGTTCCTTGTCACACTCCTCTATTTTAAATTAGTAGATTAATGTCTTTATCTAAAGATTTCAGATTCATAATCTTTTGATTAAATTAAATAAATGTATCATTATAAAATTAGCAACCATAATTAGAAATAAACCATAAAATAAACAAACAAAATAGACAATTTAACCTGGACCCTTAAGTTTCTTTTTATCTTTTCTTCCTTTCCCCTCCCCTACTTTTCCTTCTGTTCATCTTTGCTTGTGTTGATTTCACTTATATCACCTCATATCTTTTTATATTTCATTGTATAATTTATATTTTCTTTTTTTGGGGGGCACTATTCCATTATATAACCTTAACATACCATATTATTTATTTAGCCCTTGATGGAAGTAAAAATTGTTTCCATTTTTTTAAATTTTGCTATTAAAAAAGCTATGAATATTTTTGGTATAGATCTTTTTTTTCTTTTTGATGAGTTTTTTGATTATTTTTGGAAAGAGTCATAGCAATGAAATTGCCAAGTTGAAAGGTATGATGAGTTCTGTGATTCATGTTGCATATTGATATGTTTGTTGTTTTCCAAAATGTTTGCACTAGTCTGTGGACCCATCAATAATGTATTACAGAGTCTGTCTCCCAATAGTCCTGATAATACTAGCTTGTGATATTTGACATTCTATTTCATATAAGGTTGTATTTTAACATTATTTTGCTTAACAGGGACTTTGAACATTTTTTCATGTGATTATTTGCAGTTTAATTTCTTCTTTCACAAATTATTCATTTCTTTTGACTGCTGCTTCACTGGGGAATATGCAGTATTAATCTAGCTTCTAATTTTGTCAGATATGTGATAACATTTTCTTCAAATATTGTATTTTAATTGTAATGAGACAATTCTCAGATGGAAAAGGCTGTGGGGAGGGCTGCTTCCGTGTAAGGATTATCCCTCAGTAAATAATGATTCTTTTCTTTTGTTTTTAAAGAGAACACTTTTTTTCCTGTGCAAAATTCTTTGATCTTTGTAAAATCAAATATATCTATTTTGTCTCCAGTAAATTCTTCCATTTGTTTGACTGCTAAATAAATGTTCCTCATTTCCAAGGTTGTGATAAATGTGCTATTTTTTTCCCTCAACATTTTAAAATCACTTAAACACACATTTAGATCTCTGATCTATTTAAAGTTTATTTTGTATGTTGGGAGGTGTGGATCTAAAAGCATTTCTTACCATATACTTTTCCTGTTTTCCCAGAAATTTTTATTAACTAGTGAATGATTCTATTCCATGATATTGTGTGGGTTCATCAAACACTAACCTTTTATTATATTTTTTGAGTTCTATTTCTGGTTTCTTTATTTTTTTTCTTGATCTATTCTTTATCTAACACTAGACATTTTATAATTATTGCTTTATAGTACATTTTGATATCTGGTAGTGCTATGCTCACTTTGCCAGTTTTATTTCCCATAGTTCCTTCTGATATTTGTTCCTTTATCAATATTTTAATGATTTCAATTCTATAAGGTAAAGTATTGGTATTTTGATTTATATTGGATTAAATCTATAAGTTAGCTTGGGAAGTACAGCTATTTTTGCCATGTTTATTTAACCCGATCATGAGCAGTTCTTTCTTGATTTCAGTCAGTATTGTAGTTGTCTTTATAGGTTTCTTTAAGGACTAAAGGTCTTTGATTGCTACCCACTCCCATTCAGCAAAAGGATTCAAATTTTGGGAAGTCACTAGATCATCTTGGAGATCTGAGGAAAGGGAGTTGCTTCTTCACCAAAGTAGAGGATACCACACAGTTGTTTTTCTTTTAATATAAAATCAACAAGTCAAGGGAACAAACAATGCAAAACCAACATTTAAAGAGATGCTGTTAGCCTGTCACTTTCCCAGACCTTAGAAATCCCCAGACACAGAACTGATCTGTCTGGAAAATATGTAGATTGAATTTTCCATTTAGTGGGCTAAAGAATATAAATGTACAGTTTCAGGTTTGAGTCAGAATATTTGCATTGTTGGAACTGATCAGGATAAGGAGTCAGTTACATGGGATGTATACCACTCTCAGCTCTATGTGGTCCATAACTAGCCATCATACAGCCTTAGTGAAAAGGGATGGCTTCCATTGTCCCATTGCCCCATTGCCCTGTCATGTTACATTCTTTAATTCAATCCTGGATTAAGATTTCTAAAACTTTGCTAAATAAGAATGTACACTTCTACTGAACACCTGTATTTATAGGAATATATGTAGAATATCTTTATAATATATAATGTAACTCATGGTTTCAAATTTATGTTTTTTCTTCCATTATGGAAAGATTTTTCTATTTTTCTATTTTAAAATATTTTTACTTAGGTATTTATTTAATTGAAAGTTTTCTTCACATCTCACGATAAGATCATGTAGTCTTTATTTTTTCCTCTTGTTACGATTTAATCTGTTGATTGTTTTCCCAGTAGTCAGCCTTACATTCCATTTATAAATTCTATTTGATCATAATCGATAATTATTTTTGATGTACTGCTGTGTTTTCTTTGTGAATATTTTATTTAGAATTTTTGTACCAATTTTCAGTAACAGTATTGGACTATTATTTTTATTTCTCAGCTTTGTTTTTGTTTTAAGGAGTAACATCATGTTTGTTTAATAGAGCTAAATAACTCATCATTTTTCTGTGTTTTGAAACAGTTATTATAAGAAACAGTTCTTATAATATAGATGTTACTTGTTCTTTATAAGTTTTTAGATTCACTTATGAATCCATCTGGGCCCGTGTGATTTCTTCCTGAAACTAGTTCTTTTTAGATTTTCCACTTTTAGACTTATTATTTTAAGAATTTTATACTTTAGTTCTTAATTTTTTTTTTTGTATTTTTCATGTGCTGAGAGTGGAGCATTAAAATCTTCTGCTATTTTGAAAACTTTCTTTTTTGTAAAATTTCAAGATTTTCTTTTTTTAATTTTGTCACAAAGTTGTTAGGAAAAAAGTATTTTAAAGACTGATATACTCTTTTATTAAAGCATAAAACAGAGATAGCTAGATGAAGCAATAGCTAGATGAAGCAATGGCTAGAGCTCTGGGACTAGAGTCAGGAAGTCTCAAGTTCAAATTCAGCCTTGGATACTTACTAGTCATATGATATTGGGCAAATCATTTAACCTCTGTTTCCTCAACTGTAGGATGAAAATAATAATAGCACCTACTTCCCAGGGTTGCTATGAGAATAAAGATAATAATTGTGAAGTTCTTAGCACAGTGATAGCACATAGTAAGCCAGTTATTATGAATATAATGATTATATAATGCTCTTTATCTCTTTCAATTCTTTCTGTTTTGAATTCAGTTTTGTCTAATATCCTTTTAATTCTTCATGTGGTTTGTTTTGGCAGTAAAATGGTAAAATTTAGACTTATTTAAATTTTGAATATATTTAGAGCTTTCTTGATTAAATGTGTTTTGTTTGTGGAATGAATTATTTATTTTTTAAAACCATTTTGTTACTCCTGACTTTTTTGGTCATAATTGTTAGATTTGTCTTTTCTTCAGTTATTCTATTTAGAGGGAATACGCATTTTCTTATTTTTGTTCTATTTATTATTTATACAGACAGGTTCACGCTGAAAAAAAATCTGTCTATTTTATATTAATAGCTATGTAGGTAACTTTAGTTTGGACTTGTCTTTTATAACAGATGGGATTTTTATTTTAGAAATTGTTTTTTCCTCTCTCTTTTCTCCCCCTACCCTCTTACTAAAAGTTTAGGCATTACAATGAGTCAAGAATTTTCACTTTTTGTTAGCAATGATATATTATTTTTTTTAAAGTGTTAATTTTTTTTTGACCAGGAGACTTTTCATGTCATTATTTATTATTCAAAATATTTAATTAAAATGCATATCTTTGCCGACTTTCCAAAGTCTATTTATTTCTCACATACCCATTTCTTGTCTTCAGAGATCTTCTAGAGTTTTGCTGGGTAGATAATTCTGAATTTATAGTCCATGGTTCTTGATTTAGTAAACATGACATTTTTATTTTTATGATTCTCTGTTGTCTGCCTCAAAAGTCCAATTATGATCATAATTATTAATCTTCATTAAGCAATTTCTACTTCTTTTGAAAAATTGAAGTAATTCTTTTTTAAATCATTTATCATTGTAATATTAGAGTTTTACTCAAATGTATTCATATATGTTATATTTGGAATTTTTTTCTTGCAGATAGATTATGGATTCTATAATTTGCATTTTGTTGTCTATTTTCATCAGTATGAGTTTTTTTCCCCCAGAAATATAGTATCCAAATTATTTACTTAATTTTCAGTAATCCTGAGATTTTTATAACTATCTTCTAGTTTTGCTACTTGGGTCTCTGTGTTTTCCAATAGTTTTCCAATAATCATTCATTAGTTATTTCTAGTTTAATTTTCTACCTGGTCTACCTGTTGTTTAATTCAGAACTTCTTTAACTTTTCCCACTCAACCCTTTTTTGTCCAAGAAATTTTTACATGACCCTGAGCATATAGATATAAAAATTAATTGTCCAAATCAAACATTTACTGATAATAAATCAATTTTGTGATTACCACATTCAGTTAAAAGATTCCATATGGAATAATTAATCACAGTTTAAGAAGCTAGAGTTTAATTCCACTTTGCACTCACAATTCTTTTGTTGTTATTGTTACTTTTATGGTTTTTTAAAGATTTTAATTTTATTTTACATATTATTTATTAAAGAATTCATATTACTTAAACACTCCATAAATTAGAGCAAATGTAAACTTAAAGGCAACAAAATAAGCCATTAAAATTATATATTTTTAAAATGCATTATTTTGCAAAAAGAAGGAAAAGATAAAATATTTTTTTTAAGAAACCTGCACAATCACAATGTATGCTAAAGTGCATATAGTCTAGGCAGGAACATCATTCTTTTAGTTGTATTGGTGTCAAAAATAGAGTGAAGAGTTTGGATTGGTTATTTTCTTCATTGTTTTCTGTCTTTTTTTTTTTTTGATGTCACTCAGTTTCTAAGTTATGTTCTCTGTTATTAAATCCAGCATTCTTAATGCTTTGTTAACTTCTTTAGTAATTTAGCTTCCATAGGGCATCACTGGTTCCTTAAGAACTTAGTCCTATTTTATTATGTTTTCCTCTTTGTAAATGGCATGGTGAATTCTATTAGGGAACTTAGCCCTTCTCTTTCTTTCCCTTTGATAATCACCAAAAATCCTTTTTGGAAATTGTTCATTGTCAGCACCATGATAAAATCTTTGCCTCTTGTTTTGGAGATGGTCTCAGTCTACAAATTCTTTTGATATATCTTGTGATACTGGCTCCAAACCCCAATATAATTTTGGGCTCCAAACCTCAAACCCCAACATTCTCTTCCTTCCTTCTTCCTTCTTTCCTTCCTTCTTGATAGGTTGGGGGGCTAAGAGGAAGAAAAAGAAATCTTGACAGCTGAAAAAAAATTAAAAATAAAATTGTATTAGTACCTACCTTTGTTTATTTTATTTTTTATATAGCTTTTTTAATGCATTTTTCTTGTCTCTAGTATTTCTCTAATATTTGTTATTTCTTTGCAAAAATTTGAGATGAGCCTGTCTCCTTTCTATTCTCTTATTTAGACTTGGTTCAGTTTTTAAATGAGATTTTATGTAATGGCTCCATTTTTGCAATTCACAAGTGCTTTCCTTCAAAAAGGAAAATTTAGGAGGAAAATCTTACAAGAAAAATCTTTGGAGTATATCTTTCTTCTTCCAAGTTACTGTACATGATGCTTAAATATAGCTGGTAGAACCATTTTATGCTTTTTCTTTTTCCATGGAAAGACATTTTACCACTCAGAAGACAGTTACACTGCCACAGTGCTATTTAACAGTCTAGCAGAAATAAGTCAAAATTTAAATTGTGATTCTGACATTTACAGCAGCCCCATTTAACAAATATCCTCAGAACTTGTTCTTGTTTATTTATATAGTATGATTTTTATAGTGCTCCACTGAAGTTACATCTGAACCCTTCACAAAATTGCCAAGGATTAGAACCCACATAAAAATTAGAAAAGTTAGTAAGACTAGTTTAGTTATGCAATCTTTGCATTCTGTTTCTCTGATGAAAAATTATATCAGGAATGGCCCTGTTATATGGGCTTGAAAAAACCACAAGAATTGTGAGACCAAAGATCTATCCAAACTAGTATTTTATCTTTGCCAGTGACACCACAGCTTGCTTTGGGAAAGTCATGACCTCCTTGATGTCACACTTAGAGGTTATATTATCCATAATTTTGTTAGCCTTTTCAGTATCTCAACCTATACAATCTCTTGGGTCAGGGGTAGGAAGGGTGAGTTGTGAATTCCCTAAGTCTGTTTTCCACTGTATGAAGCAGTACTATTACTATCTTATTCTTTTTAAGCTTAGCTTCTTCCAGCTTCAAGGAGTGTTCCTCTAGGGGCAGCTAGATCCAGAAACTCAAGTCTGGGTTCATGCGTCTCTTTCATGTTTTTGCAGACTTCAATCACTTCTTATGGTTTTTCTTTCCAGGCTGATGGCTCTTAAGCCTTTTAGTCTTCTCACTGTTGCTTTTGCTCACGTTCAAATTGCCGTGTTTTTGATAAGCAGACTTCCCTGTAGTCTGTCCTCAATGTTTTGGCAATTTTATTACCAGGAAAAGTCTCATATTAGAAAAGATGGGAATTTGAAGGAATAGGAGTTGCAGACTAGGGTCACTACATGGCACCAAAATACTGGAGTATCCAAGAGGGTCAGAAGGAAGTAAGATTAACAGCATTTTAACTGGGATGGTTCTTTATGGTGATGAGGTCAGGGCAGCAATTCCTAGTTGGAACTAAACATGTGACAGATTCACAATGGCCATTCTCTTTGCCAAAAGGTAGGTTTATTTAAGAGGTTACAGACAAAATGAAGAGGTGAAATAGGCACCACAGTGCCAAATATGAAATAGATATGGGGGAAACAATAGGGTTACCAAGGAGAGAGTTACCGAGAGAGACAGATACAGACAGACGCAGAGACAAAGAGATAGATATAGAAAGAGACAGTGTGAGAGAGGGAGAGACAGAGAGAGACAGAAAGAGATAGACAGAGATAGACAGAGGGAGAGACAAAGAGAGAGATAGACAGAGAGAGAAAGAGAGAGGAAGTGGGGAAGAGGGAGAGAGAGAGGAACAGGGACAAGGAGAGGAAGAGGGAGGAGAGAGGAGAGAAAGAACGAGAATACCTCATAATGGGCTTAGTCCTGGAAAGGATTTAGCAAAAATCTTCATTGTGGACACATATTTTATAGCGGAAATACAAACTTGGAGATTTCTCAGGGGAGGAGGAGATTACCAGGGAAGAATTTGGTAGCTCCAAAGGAAGGATCAGAGAAGAGCCAGAGGAGTACCTGGCAGATAAGGTCCCAGACCCGTATAAGGAGATGCTAATTAGTATCTCAAAGGTTGTTTAAAGATGCCCAGAGGTTTGAGGGATAGACAATGGGAGATAATCGAGTTCCATTCTCACAATCATTCTATACAAACAGGACAGACTGGCACTCGGATATGCCTGATCAGGTAGCAGGTTGGACTTCTTCCTGACCAGGGAAGAGAGGAAGCTCAAAGTCCACATGAGTGAGAAGCATGTGCTTGAGAAGCTGGGAGGTGAGCTGTTTTGCATCACCCCAGAGAGACCACTGAGAAGGCCTGGGAAGCTTGGCAGTAGCAACTTGTGGTCGGAAAGGGGGCTTGTGTTCATGTTTTGGCGCACTTTCTGTCTCTCCTTACTTTTTTCTCTTTAAAACTGATTCAAGTAGCTGTGTTTTTACTGGTTTCAATCACCTGTAAGCAATTTATAGCTCTGGGATTGGGTAAGGTCAGCTCATAGTCAATTGCATTCAACAGAAGCTTACCCGATTCAGTGTTAACATGAGGAGCAAGTTAAAGAGACTTCAACCCAACGCCTTGGTTTGTGTTTAGTAATACAGCAGAAATTGAGAACAAAATTACCTCTAATCTCTGCCCCCCAGGTTCCCCCAGTCCCAGCATGAGGATGGAGAGGGAATTAGCATCATAGATTTAAAACTGGAGGAATCTTTGACCTAATTTAATACAACTCCTTCCTTTCATTGTTGAGGTAATAGAGACTCAGGGGTGAAGAGATTGCCCAGGCTTTCAGAAATTAAAACATGACAGAAACAGGATTTGAAACAATTTCCTGAAACTCCAAAATCCTGTACTGTTTCCACTTCATTAGAGTCAAGCAGACTTTTTGTTTATGTGGTAAATGAATAAAGTCTTAATGGATTTTATGTGCTAGAGGCATATAAAGAGTGCTACACTTATGATAACACAGCACTGTATCAGGAGGGTTGAATGATTGTGATAAATACAACAAATGATCTTGGAGGCAATCTCTTGTGATTTGTTTTTGGCTGGTTAAAAGATTATTGCTCTGCTATGTTGGCATATTTTGACTTATTTTTCCTAGAGGAACTCACGATTAACAAGGGGAAAGATGTAAAGTGTAAGGTGGACAAAGTTCCTAATGAACTTGAAATTTACAAGAGGAAAGGAAGGCCTTTTATAGAATACAAAATAATTTTGGTGATTGACATCTGTAGTTTGGCTTCCCGACTAATCCTGTCAGTGCAAGGAATTCAACAAGGGCCTACTTAAATTCAAATAAGGACCTCTCCTGTCAATGTCCCTACCTATAGCCCACCTAGCTATGATCTGGTCTTTTGCTAGGGTCTTCTTCACTCCATCAATTCTCTTCATGCCTCTAAAGGGAGAGAAAGAGTCTGAGAAGAAGCTGACTTGTAGATGAGCCAGTCCCTTTATTATGTCCTTATTCTCCATTTACAACACTAGGGACTTTGAGAATTTCCTTTGGGTGAGATTTTAGACTCTCTTTCTTAGGAGCTGAGAGAAATCATTTTCAGAGAGAGAGAGATCATTTGCTCAGAGTATTGTGTATTATAGTTCCATCTATATACTCTCTCTGATTTCTGTTTGCTATTCTGATCTACCTTTCTTTCCTCCCTCTCTCCCTCTCTTTCCCTTCCTTCTTTCCTTCCCTCCTTTCCTTCCTCCATCCTTCTCTCTCTCTCTCTCTCTCTCTCTCTCTCTCTCTCTCTCTCTTTCTCTCTCTTTCTCTCTCTCTGTCTCTCTCTGTCTCTCTCCCTCTCCTTTTTTTCTATTAGGCATTTTTATAGCTAGAATTTGGTAGGAAGGGAATGAGGCCTCGTATATACAGCTTGGGAACATTCCTTTCTCATTAAGGGATAGGAATTGGGATTGTAATTTGAATCTAGGAATTATTTTCCCTAGACTAATATTTAGGGGGATGAATAGTTATAATTCCAACCGAATACTATTTCTCTAAAGAGAATAATTACAACCCCATATTATTTCTCTGAGGAGAAAAAGTGACTGGTCTTTAGTTCCAACCTCCTATTTTCTCTCTTGGAAGGAATGAAAATTTTCCTTAGAGAAGAATAGATGGAAAAAATTCTGGTTATCTCTTCATGCTTCTCTGCCAGCCAAATCTAAATAGATCCATGTGGGCACACACAATCTACAAGGCAACACAATGCACACTACTTCATACACACATACATAAACACACATGCATTAGTAGGCAGAGGCTTTTGAGACTGGATCTATAATTACATTGGTATCAGTATAGGAATATCCCAGGGGACAAGACTTTCTCTAAGTGGATTGACTCCTCTGAAATTTGGAGCCATTTGAAATAATTTTAAGAGGAAGAAAGATTATTTTAGCACCTAGTTGTATGGATTGAAAAATCTAGACTAGGAAACTAAGCATTGAGGCCGTGAGGACTGCTGTTCAAACTCTTGAGTACTGAAGGTTCCGAATCTTTCAGTGGTCTCCATCAGTATGGTTGTTTTCTCCTTTCTCCTTGCTAACTGAAGAAAATGGCAAACCCCAAAACTTTTCTGTTTGAAAAGTTGATTCATAATTTCTGATTCAATGACTACTTTAATAGAAGTTTTGTTGTTATTGTTCATTATTAAAAAATGATTTTTCAGACATGTCTGACTCTGTGCCCCCATTTAGGATCTTTTTTTGGGCAAAGATGATTTGACATTTCCTTCTACAGATGAGGAAACTGAGGCAAACAGGATTAAGTTATTTGCCTAGGGTCATACAGCTAGTGAGCATTTGAGGCCTGATTTGAGCTTAGAAAGATGAGTCTTCCTCATGTCAGGCTTGGTATTCTATCTACTGAGCCACGTAGTTCTCCTTAGCAGCTTATTCTAGATAGCTACAATCCCTTTGTTTTTTCATTATTTGTAAAGATGAGGGTTGCAAAAAAGTGGGACAGTGATCTTGTTATATAGATGAAAATGAATTATTGGCTAATTAGGATACCCAGGAATGATATGAAAGAAAATAACTAGTTTATTTTCATAAATGGCCTCAAATAGGTAAGCTTGGATCTGGGAATTTTACCCTTAGAAGAAAGTAAATCATTTGCCATGGCTTTCTGATATGAGCCTGGTAGGTTAGGTCATATTGCCATCCTCATTGCTTCCCCTCACACCTATTTCCCTGTATGCTCAGAAAAATCTCTTTGGGGTGGAATCAAGGGCAATGACTAGGTAAGTAGTTCATGCTGATGGTTAGAACAAAGGAATATCTGGATCAAGAGAGTGGCATTTGTATTCCAAAGGTGATGGGTTAGGGGAAGTAGTGAGTGCCCTTCTCTTTTGTTGTCACATTCAATCAAATAATCCACCAAACCTTTACAGTACAAAATGCTACACCTGCAAACTCTTTGCCCTTGCTATAAGTTACTTCATTTTAATTTTCTCCTTTTCACTTTCTAAAAGGACAATCTAGAAATAGCTACCAAAACAGAACTTTTGGAAAAAATTTCATCTTAGAATCACATTTTTCATTATTCATTATCAAATAATTCAGGATTATACATTGCTTTACCTATGTCCCAATTATAAACAATATCAGAAGTGTCATCCAATTTAAATGCTCATAAGACCATTTCTTTCTTTTCACCTCTATGTCTATGCTGGGTGACACTATCTTTCAGAAAGGAATCATTTGTTCAGCCACCTGGAGTTTTTCTTCCATTGGAATTCAATTGAAATGTACAATCAAAGAATACAGAAATGACCTTAGTGGATGATTTGTCTGTGCTACCCACCATATTTGTATTATCGTTGAAGTGTGTCCTCTGATCTGCTCTTACCTATTTCAGCTCATTATTTCAGCACCTGCAGGAACTCTGGGCTCTCAGTGGCAAGGAATTTTGGCTTACGGCAAACCATGAACTAACGTGGGGAAAAAATGGCATTCATTCAATTGTTCAGTTCTACCTGCAGTGACTTTCAGAGGCCTAGATGGGTTATATTGCCTTGACAATTCCTTCATTTAGTATACTCTGTTCTTTATATTTTACTCAAATATTAGATTCCTAGGATAATTTACAGGAGAATCAGAACATTTCATATTTATAGAAGACTCTTTAAAGGAACGACCTGCTTGAACTGCATGAAAAACTACAACTTAACAGAAAATGTCCAGATTCATTTGATCTAAATATGTTCTAATATCCAGCTTCCTTTGGCCCTCTAGCAGGCTTTTTTTCTGCAGTGCTTTTCAAAGATGCATCTAAATCATAATAATGGTTCTGTATGCCCCATCTGAGTATTGTATTTATCTCAGGAAGGTGGTGGTATAGTGAGATAGCGTCCTGGACTTGGCTGACATTAGGAAAATCTGAATTTGAATCCTCTCTTGGATACTAGCTTGTTGACCCTGAACAAGTGATTTAACTTCTTGAATTTCATTTTCCTCTTCTGTAAAATGAGGGAATTAGATTGGATAGCCTTTAAATTCCCTTCTGGCCTTAAATCATTGATCCTATGATCTGACTCAGACTAGCAAAATGGTCCCAGGAAATTCTTTTGTTCTTGGATTGCCAATGTTTAACAAAATGCCTGGCACATAGCAAGTATTTAATAAATGCTTACTGATTGATTGACTAGCAGCAAGAATTTTCTGAAGACATCATTGTTTTTCCTCCTATGAAAGAGGCAATATCCCTCTCTCATACCTGCATCAACATCAGCACCAGCACCAGCACCAGTACCAGCACACAAAACTTGTTTGTCTATAAACCTACCTTATTGCTTGGTTAGTATGAACTGACCATTCTAGAACCAAACTTTACCCCAAATTAAATGGTATTAAAATCAAACAAATTAAGTTCAGGAAAAAAACAAATACAAAACATGGAAGGTCAGGCTGTAATTCAGATCATAACTTGGTAGAACTAATCTGCAGGAGAGTCCCACAGGTGTTTCCCCTCATCTCTGCTCTCCATTCCCCAACAAATTAGACTTGATCTTGGGGAAGATATAGCAGTGCTCTAGAATGGCCCTATGTCAGAATGCGCAGCTATCAAACTTGTATAGAGAGAAGCAACAGCTCTTAGAAAAGGCAGACAGACTGAAATAGAGGTATTTTAGAACAAAAAATGTTTCTATATAACCTCTTCACATGGTGGGATATTGGAATATATTCATATTTCCTGATATACTAGCAAAATAAAAGGTGATTATTGTTATTTTTATTTACACTTTTATGTACTTATATTTATACATTCATTTTTCAAGCCACAAAATTCATAACAATAATATATTCACATATACATAATACATATATGTGTGTATGTATATATATGTATACATATATATGTATATATATCCACACACACATACACATATACACACACCCTGGAGAGTAGAAGCATTTTTCCCTCATCTTATTTCTTCTCGAGAAAAGCGATTTTATATTTTCTTGCTCTTGCTAATCTATGGTTTGTAAGGGCACCTCCCCTCTCCTTAAACTTCATCTCCTCTGCTTTTTCTCTATAAGGCTTGAAAAGAATTTTAGAAGACACTTTCCACCTTCTTCTTAATAGAACTCTTACTTTTTTTCTAAGTCCTGGAGAGACTTAGAAACCTTTTGTCTGCCTATCTAGATGCTTTATTGTACAGCAGCAAGAACTTCAACAAGACATAAGGAATATATCTTTATTTCTCTGTCCAATCTTCCCAAGACTCTTGCAATGGAAGTTGCAGCCTTCACACATGTTTTCAGTAGTCTTATCTGTATAGCTTTCTCTTTCATGAATCTTACCTCTGATCATCCTGCTTTCATGTAGAGTCAATCCTCAGCTTAACTTTCACGTTTCTTAGTAACCTCATTTTCACTTTTGAGCTGTAGTCTGTGCCTTCAGACAGCAGGGACTAAAGTCTCAGCAACTTGCCTTGCTTTTCAGAGAACGGCCAAGTTAGAGAGGTTTACAGGGCTTCTTAAACTTTTTTCTACTTGTGATCCCTTTTTGCCTGAGAAATTTTTATGTGACCCCAAGCTTGACATGAGGGTATGCATGACAGAGGGCATGTAAAATAGTTTACAAATCAAACATTTACTGATAATAAATCATAATTTTGTGAAGCTATTTCAAGAAGCTATCTGGTAAAATTATAGTTAAAGACATTTTAATTTTAAGTTTTATTTGCTGCATAGTATTTATGTATATGGTACTATAGATTTCATGTGTTATGAAAAATGAATATTGTCAAATCAATTTTTTAAAAAAATTAAAATGTCACAAGTCACTGAATTCTATGGAATTACTAGTGAAAAAAGTTTTGCATTTTACCAATTCTATTTTGTGTACTGCACTTTATGGATTATTTCTTGGTTACTGTGTTAGTAAAAGTATATATTATCAGGATTAATGTTTTGTTATAAAGAATTTTATGCATAAAAGTATGTTTTTTAGTAATCCCTAGTGAAAGATTGCAGTTTTGGGTAGTTATGGGAACCTAACCCCTTATTTCCTATATTTTCAGTGTATCAACATTTGTATCTTTTACTTTCGTAGCATTTTCTAGAAATATTACCTGCATGAAAGGTAAGATCCACTATACACCTTTGTCTGACTATGGTGGTAAGTATTTTGCTATTAGAAATCATTAAAGCTAATTTCCTAATACAAAAAAGCCTCTAATTCTAAATTTGATAATTTATATATTTATCTATAAGCTAATAATTACCCCAAGTTATTAACATAGATTTTATTTCTTTCTATATGCTTAATAAAGCAGGTAATCCAACCTATTTGATCAACAAGGCAATCTGAGGGGGAGACAGGAGACAGAATATGCCAGGCAAATCAAATCCCTACTATCACCTTGACCAATATCTCCTTTTAGATCCTGATGGGGACAGCCCAGGATCCTGAGCCTAAGAGGCTTGGAAATTGCGGTGCCCCACAAATAACCAGACTTGCTTCTAGCTCAACCCCCATGCCATCATTGTAGGGTGAAATCATTGTGGGGGTCCACCTTCCACCAGAAATGACTGTTGACCAATTGCCACCAAGAAGCAGATTAGGCACAGGTGGCTTGGGAGGGACAGCATCTCCCAGACCACCAGTTCTTGCTTCCAGCCTAGCCCTTATAAATCATCATTTGGAGGAGAGGCAATTTCTATGGAGAAGGGTCTAGCTATCCTACCAGCTGCCATACACAGGGCAGGCAAGCCAGCCTCCCCGAAGCAGCAAGGTACCAGAGGAAGAGACCAGAGATGTCACATACCAGACTAGCATAATCACCAACTCCACCACTTTGACCACCATCTATCTCCCTTCAAACCCTGGTGGAAACAGTCCAGGATCTGGAACCCAAAAGAACTGGTGAAAGCATTGCTTCTTGCCCAGGGTTCTTAGTCATCGTTTTGGGAGGCAACACCTATGGAGATGCAGCTGGGCAAATCCTGCAGCTGCTAAAGCCATCATTCCTGAAGACCCACAAAGGAAAGTGCTGGCCACCCTGAGACTATGGCAATATGTGCTGCCTTG
>JAJPUD010006617.1:29488-64052 GCA_023553655.1 Myrmecobius fasciatus | reverse complement strand
AATAGGATAAATTATATGACAAATCCAATACATGTATACATATCTATACAGTTATCTTACTGCACAAGAAACATCAGATCTAGAAAGAGAAGAAGAAAAAACAACCTAAGAAGGAAAACAAAATGCATGGAAATATTCACAGAAAGCGTTAAAATGCTGTGTTGTGGTTCACACTCAGTTCCCACAGGCCTCTCTCTGGATGTATATGACTATCTTCATCGATGAACAATAGGAACTGGTTTGAATCACATCATTGTTGAAGAGAACCATGTCCATCAAAATTGATCATCGTATAGTCTTGTTGTTGCTGTGTATATTGATCTCCTGCTTCTGCTCATTTCACTCAGCATCAGTTCATGCAAGTCTCTCCAGGCCTCTCTGAAATCCTCCTGTTGGTCATTTCTTACAGAACAATAATATTCCATAACATTCATACACCATAATTTATTCAGCCATTCTCCAATTGATGGGCATCCTTTCAATTTCCAGTTTCTTGACACTAACAAAAAGGGCTGCCACAAACATTTTTGCACATGTGGGTCCCTTTCCCTCCTTTAAAATCTCTTTGGGATATAGGCCCAGTAGAAACACTGCTGGGTCAAAGGGTATGCACTGTTTGATAACTTTTTGAGCATAGCTCCAAATTGCTCTCCAGAATGGTTGGATCCATTCACATTTCCACCAACAATGTATCAGTGTCCCAGTTTTCCCACATCCCCTCCAACAGTTATCATCATTTCCTGTCATTTTAGCCAATCTGACAGGTGTGTAGTGGTATCTCAGAGTTGTCTTAATTTGCATTTCTCTGATCAATAGTGACTTGGAGCACCTTTTCATGTGACCAGAAATAGTTTCAATTTCTTCGTCTGAAAATTGTATGTTCATATCTTTTGACCATTTATCAATTGGAGAATGGCTTGAATTCTTATATATTTGAGTCAATTCTCTATATATTTTAGAAATGAGGCCTTTATCAGAACCTTTGGATGTAAAAAAATATTTTCCCAGTTTACTGCTACCCTTCTAATCTTGTCTGCATTCATTTTGTTTGTACAAAAACTTTTTAACTTGATATAGTCAAACTTATCTATTTTGTGATTAGTGATGACCTCTAGTTCTTCTTTGGTCACAAATTCCTTCCCCCTCCACAGGTCTGAGAGGTAAACCATCCTACATTGTTCTAATTTGTTTATAATATCATTCTTTATGCCTAGATCATGAATCCATTTTGACCTTATCTTGGTATATGGTGTTAGGTGTGGGTCAATGCCTAATTTCTTCCATACTAGTTTCCAATTATCCCAGCAGTTTTTGTCAAATAGTGAGTTTTTATCCCCAAAACTGGGGTCTTTGGGTTTATCAAACACTAGATTACTATTGTCATTGAGTATTTTGTCCTGTGAACCTAACCTATTCCACTGATCCACTACTCTATTTCTTATCCAATACCAAATGGTTTTGGTGACCACTGCTTTATAATATAGTTTTAGATCTGGTACAGCTAGGCCACCCTCATTTGCATTTTTTTCATTAATTCCCTTGAAATTCTTGACCTTTTCTTTTTCCACATGAGTTTTGTGGTTATTTTTTCTAGGTCAGTCATTAAAACAATTCTTGAGGAATTTTTTATTGTCTTTGTGTTGATGGTCTGCCTGTCTGAGGATATGGAGGAAATGCATGACAGAGGGGATGAAGTCCAAAAAAGAGATACTTGGGTGTGGGCAAGGGCAAAGCAAGCATAACCAGGGAAAGGAAAAATCCCCCCAATCCACCAAGTTCTCCTAGACTCTCCCCCATCTCGCACACAAGGGGCTATCACGGACTAATGGAGGCAGCGAGGCACTCAGGGACTGGCAGCTGGACTTCACGAATATTGATGAGATGATATTCAGGATATGACAGGAGAGGGGAGGGGGCAATCATCTCCTGAGAGGCCACTGGCTGGTCTTGGAACACGCAGGCTGTGTCAATTTTTCACTGCTTCCTTTAGTTCTGAGTGGAATCCCCTCAATCTTTTGTCTTTTATATATCAGTGCAGCCCAGGACAACATTTGACCTGCCATTGCTCCAAATGTCCACGAGGGAAGTTTTATCTACAGAGTCAGAGAGAGGAGGACTCCCTCACCCTTAGGTACTTCTGATTGATTTTCCATCTCTGATGTCACAGGCAATAAGATGCCAGGAATTGGCTGGTGAGTAGAGGGCATGGAAGTTTCCACTGTGGAAGCTTTTTGCAATCCAAGATCCTAGAAAGGGGGCAGGGCAGAGCAGAGATGCCAGGGTGGAGAGGTGGAAGGATTTCTAGAGCAGAGATGCCAGGGTGGAGAGGTGGAAGGATTTCTAGAGCATAGACAGTTTTTCACAAGAAAGACTGAGGTAAAAATGGTAGAGAGTTTCCAGATTACTATATGAATTACAAACTGACTACTAACAGAACTACTGCTGGGCCCAGAGAGAGAATGGGGCATTCAACTTTCCCTAGTAAATAGCCCCCAGCTCATGGATTTGATTTAGTCCTGAAGGGAGGTTAGTGCTTTTGGAGAGAAGTCAGGTTCTTCTCAATTTTTTTGGCTCTTTATATATCTACCCTTTTTATATCCTATCTAAGTTCTTTGCAAAAGTGAGTAGAAAGCAACTCAATTTAAAATGTAGATCAATATAGCAATTTAGTGTTTGATAAACCCAAAGTCTCCAGCTTTTGGGATAAGTACCATTCAACAAAAACTGCTGGGAAAATTGGGAACTAGTGTGGAAGAAATTAGGGCTTGACCCACACCTAACACCGCACACCAAGATAAGATCTAAATGGGTTCATGATCTAGATATAAAGAGTGATATTATAAGCAAATTAGAGGAACATAGGATAGTTTACCTCTCAGACCTGTGGAGATGGAATAAATTTATATCCAAAGAAGAACTGGAACTCTTAATTGAACACCAGATAGATAATTTTGACTATATTAAGTTAAAAAGTTTTTGTATAAATAAAACTAATGCAGACAAGATTAGGAGGGAAGCATCAAATTGGGAAATCATCTTTACATTTAAGGGTTCTGATAAAGGCCTCATTTCTAAAATATGTAGAGAATTGTCTCATATTTATAAAAATTCAAGCCATTCTCCAATCAATAAATAGTCAAAGGATATGAACAGATAATTTTCAGATTATGAAATTAAAACTATTTCTAGTCATATGAAAAGGTGCTCCAAATCACTATTGATCAGACAAATGCAAACTAAGACAGCTCTGAGGTACCACTACCTCAGATCTGTCTACCTCAGACAATCTACCTGTCAGATTGGCTAAAATGACAGGAAAAGATAATGATGAATGTTGGAGGGGATGTGGGAAAACTGGGACACTGATACATTGTTGGTGGAACTGTGAACGGATCCAACCATTCTGGAGAGCAATTTGGAACTATGCTCAAAAAATGATCAAACTGTGCATCCCCTTTGACCCAGCATTGTTTCTATTGGGCTTATATCCCAAAGAGATCTTAGAGGAGGGAAAGGGCCCCACATGTGCAAAAATGTTTGCGGCAGCCCTTTTTGTAGGGTCAAGAAACTGGAAACTGAATGGATGCCCATTAATTGGAGGATGGCTGAATAAATTATGGTATATGAATGTTATGGAATATTATTGTTCTATAAGAAACGACCAGCAGGATGATTTCAGAGAGGCCTAGAGAGACTTGCATGATCTGATTCTGAGTGAAATGAGCAGAAGCAGGAGATCAATATACACAGCAACAAGACTATATGATGATCAGTTCTGGTGGACATGGTTCTCTTCAACAATGAAATGTTTCAAACCTGTTCCAATTGTTCAGTGAAGAAAGCCATATACGCCCAGAGAGAGGGGTGTGAAATGTGGACCACAACATAACATTTTCATGCTTTCTATTGATATTTACTTACATTGTGTTTCCTTTCTCAGATTTTTTTTTCTTGTAGATACGATTTTTCTTGCACAACAATAAGGGTGGAAATATGTATACATATATTCGATTTGTCAAGTATTTTAACATAATTAACATGTCGTTGATATCCTGCCATTTAGGGCAGGGGAGGGCACTAGGGGGGAAAAATTTGTAACAGAAAGCTTTGTAAGGGTCATTGTTGAAGAATTACCCATACATATGTTTTGCAAATAAAAAACTTTAATAAAGAAAAAAAATAAAATGTGGATCAAGTATATGATAGCTATTTATTTCTTCTATGAAGAAGAAATGCAGCTCTCCTCCTCTCCCTCTCCCAAATGAAAAACATTTGCATTTATCAGTACTTGTCAGGCATTGTGTTAAGACCTGAATGTCCAAATAAAAAACAAAAGTAATCCTTGCTTATTTATATTCCAGTGCTGCTGTTGGTAGTGGTGATGACAATATATAAAAATCAGATTATTCACCATAAATGCTGAGGAGATAGAAAGTAACCTTCTATGGGGAAATGCCACAAGTAGCAGGGATGTGGGGACAAGGAAAGTTTTCTTAAAGGAAGTAGGCTTGAGTTTTAAAAGCAGCCAGAATTCTAAAAGTCAGAGGTTAGGGGGATGAGTTTTTCAGACATGGGGTATGGCCTAAGGATGGGGGATGAGTTGTTGCACATGAGGAATAACAAATGGAATAATACAACTGCATCAAAGCCTATAGTCATTAGAGTATGTTGAAGCATGCTCAGGAGGGATGTTCTCAGATGAAAATCTGGACAGTTTTTGAATTTATTTTTCAAAATACATCCTGAACTCCCATGTTTCCTTTGGGGCTATGCCTAAATCCTCCTGAGTTTGTAACAAAATTATGTTCTCTAATCCCTTACCTAAGCCATCATTAAAATCAAGCTCTTCCAGGAAATCTCAGGGGCTAGATTTCAGATAAGCTAGGTGAGGATCAAGGAAGATAAATCTAATTTACTTGAAGTATAACAACCACAGAATCAGAAACCTGTGACTTAGATATAGCTTGTATGTGACTTTCCTTTGGGTGTACTGCAGTGCACGCACCCCAAACAGTCTAGAATGTTGCTATCCTTGTCAGGACTAAAGAACAGGTTGTCACTGTATTAATTATCCAAAGAGAGAGTGCAATATCTGCTTTTTCCAACAGGTGGTACCAAACTTAAACAACCAATAGTCATCCTGTTTGAGGTTCTCTGGTGTAAATATCTTCATTGACCACTGGAGGGTGCTCAGTCAGAAAATATTTTCTAGGTAGTTTCTTATGGAAGTGTTGCCAGGTTCTGAATTTAAGGTAGAGAATGAAAACAAAACATTGTTAAAAAAAAATAGGGAAAAAAAGGAAAGAAAAACCTATGGTTTATCTTTACCTTGTTTCTTTGATTTTCTCTCACTTTGAACAATAACCACTTTCATAGAATATGGTCTTTCAATTTACAATGGCTATATAGCTTACTAGATGGAGAAGAAATTAAAATAGAAAGAACACCAAAATCTCCTTCCTGTAAAGTCCATCCACCCATCCATCTTCTGAAAACTCTCCCCACAACTGTAGATTGTAGAAAGAAAATAATGAAAGGAGTATGTATGTGTTGATACCCTGAGTCAGGAGTCAGAGTGTATCAAGATAAATGAAAGAAAATGTGTGGAAGAGAGAAAGCAGGTTTCACTATTGATCCTGATCACCATAGAAAGAGATACTGACCACAGTCATTGGTAAGTTGGAAATTTAATTCAAAGCCTCCAATCCCTTGCCCCAATGTCCAATGCATTTCTCAATTCTCTAATGCTGAATAGAACACAGAAAAGTATCTCTGAGAAGTAAAGGAAAAGGAAATAGAGGACCTCGAAATACACATGCCAAGCATAGATTTTGCTACTTCCTTCTGTCTCATTTATTCTCCCTTTTAAGATTCCTGAGGATCCCTCCACAAATGTAGTTGCCCTCTTCTTGATGAAGCTTTTAGGGATCGATGCTTCCCTTTCAAGTACTCATCAAAGAATTGATTAACGGTATGTTCTATAATTTTTCCAAGAATAGAAGTTGAACTCATTATAACTCATTACCTTTCTGGAATGGATTAGCATTCCATTTACCTTTCTACCTTTATTTTACACCACTCACCTCATCATACTACATGTTCTAATCAAAATGGCTTAGTCCCTGTTCCTTGGACTAATGCAGTATCCTCCATCCTCTGTAAGTTCTTCATACTTAGAATGTACCCTTTCTACATCTTTGTCTTATCTTCCTTCAAGGTTCAGTTTAGATACTTTCAATTAGAACTTCTTAAGTTCAAATATTCGGCTCCTTTATGAAACCTTTCCCAATCAACCAATCTGAAAACATTCTCTCCCTCCTCAAATTTTTCATAAACATTTTTTCTGATCTTTCCTGTCTTTATCATATTTTGTGTTATACTAATTTGTGTATATATCTTAGTAGACTGTAAGCTTCTTGAAGGTAAGACTGTGTAGTTTTTCATTTTTGGATCCCCATTGCCTAACATGGTTGCCTTACTCATAGGGGACATTTGATAAATGAATTAGAATGAATGAATGAAATGAATTAAATTAGATTAAATTAATATTGCCCAACAACATAACAAGCTACTATGTGAAGTGTGTCAGGAATAATCATTTGAAGCTGGATGGCCATAGGGAAGAGATATTTTAGGGTGGATTTCTGTATAACATGGGCCTTTGGAGTAAATGATTTCTAAAATCCCCTTTAGTTTTGAGAAACAGTGATTCTTCTCCCCTTAATGTGTGTGGCATAAATCAGGGGAATTTAGCTAAAATGTAAATGAGTCGTTTAAAAATGTTACTTTTGTAAGAGAGAAAAATATTACTTTTGTAATCCCAACCTGGGATTCTAAGAGTTGAATTAATGATGGTGTTAGTTTTCTGAAATGCTAATATGTTTGAGGAGGCAGACTTGGGGAAAAAGGTCACAGAATGACTCTAGGAGTGCAGAGTTGGTTTTTTTTTTTTAAATACTTTTTATTTGCAGAACATATGTATGGGTAATTCTTCAACATTAACCCTTACAAAGCTTTCTGTTACAAGTTTTTCCTTCCTACTCCCCACCCCTCCTCAAGATGGCAGGACATCCACCACATGTTAATTATGTTAAAATACTTGACAGATCAAATACATGTATACTTACTTCCACACATCATTTTTGTGCAGGAGACATCATATCCACAAGAAAGAATAATCAGATAAAGGAAATACAATGCAAGCAAGCATCAATAGAGAGCATGAAAATGATGTGTTGTGGTCCACATTTCACATCCCTCTCTCTGGGTGTATATGGCTTTCTTCACTGAACAATTGGAATTGGTTTGAAGCATTTCATTGTTAAAGAGAGCCATGTCCATCAGAATTGATCATCATATAGTGTTGTTTTTGCCGTGAATAATGATCTAGGAGTGCAGAGTTTGTAAAAATAACTTGAAGCTCTTAGTTCGGAGAGGCAGGAGAGGATAATCTAGGGCTGAGCACAGAGCTATTTGAAGAGGAGATGTCCAACATTAGTTCAGGGTTGAGTGGTAAAATGCTACATCTCCAGAAGGTATGAAAGTTTAGTGGAATGAATTGGGGTTGCAGCCACCTTCAATTAGAATTGCTTTGACCTGAAACTGAGGAGAGGCCCTGAGACCCAGAAAAAATTTCTTTTGCTTTGCTAGTGATCCAGAAGTAGTTTCTACTTCTAGAGAGTAGAGGCCATTTTATAAGCTTTGGGCAACCCTAGCTCCATTCCCATGTGCACTGTGCCTTGTACATAGTATAGACTCAATAAATATAGAGGCAGCTAGGTGGTACAGTGAATGGAACAGTGGGCAGGAATAAGGAAGACTCAAACAGTTACTAGCTGTCTTACCTTGGGCAAGTCACCTAACCTGTTTGTTTCAGTTTTTTTCAAGTATAAAATGGAGATAATAGCATCTACCTCCCAGGGTTATTATGAAATTCAAATACAATAATATTTATAAGATACTTAGTACAGTGTCTAGCACATAGTAGGTATTATAGAAATGGTAGTGATTATTATTGTTATTGTTAGTCTGTTAGGTGGCTACAAAAACTCAGTGTTGGGATACAAAGTAAGGATGAACTAATACAAAGGTACAGGTACCCAAAAAATTTATTATAGAACAAATTGGTCCCTTAGGGGCTGAGTTAGGCTGGGTGGGGAGAGCTGGGTAGGGCTTAGTTGATTGGATAAAAGATGATTGCTGTGGCAAAGGAATGTTTAAAAAGAGACTGAATGACTTTATTGTAAAATTATATTTACTGAGTCAGTGTTACATGGAATATTCTTTTTTTAGATAATATTTTTTTATTTTTAAAATATATGTGAAGATAATTGTCAACATTCACCCTGGCAAAACCTTGTGTTCCAATTTTTTTCCCTCCCTTTTTCCCTCCCTCCCCTATATAGCAAGTAATTCAATTTATATTAAAGGTGTGTAATTCTTCTGTACCTATTTCCCCAATTATCATACTGCACAAGAAAAATCATATCAAAAAGGAAAAAAAATGAGAAAGAAAACAAAAAGCAAGCAAATGACAACAAAAAGTGAAAATACCATGTTGTGATCCATAGTCAGTTCCCACAGTCCTCTTTCTGGGTGCAGATGGCTCTCTCCATCACAAATCTATTAGAATTGGCCTGAATCACCTCATTGTTCAAAAGAGTCATTGTGTGTATGTAGGGGTGAGGAGATAGCTAGGTGGCGCAGTGGATAGAGCACCAGCCCTGAAGTCAGGAGGACCTGAGTTCAAATTTGGTCTCAGACACTTAACACTTCCTAGCTGTGTGATCCTGGGCAAGTCACTTAACCCTAATTGCCTCAGCAAAAAGAAAAAAAAAAGAGTCATCATGTCCATCAGAATTGATCATCATATAGTCTTGTTGTTGCTGTGTATAATGATCTGGTTCTGCTGATTTCACTCAGCATCAGTTCATGCAAGTCTCTCCAGGCCTCTGTGAAATCATCCTGCTGGTCGTTTCTTATAGAAGAATAATATTCCATAACATTCATACACCATAATTTATTCAGCCATTCTCCAATTGATGGGCATCCACTCAGTTTCCAGTTTTTTGCCACTACAAACATTCTTGCACATATGAATCCTTTTCCTTTTTTAATAATGTCTTTGGGATACAGGCCCAGTAGAGACACTGCTGGATCAAAGGGTATGCACAGTTTGATAGCTCTTTGAGCTATCAAATTGCTCTCCAGAATGGTTGGATCAGTTCACAACTCATCCAACAATATCTTAGTGTCCCAGTTTTCCCACATCTCTTCAACATTTATTATCCTTTCCTGTCATCTCAGCCAATCTGAGAGGTAATGATATTTCAGAATTGTATTAATTTGCATTTCTCTGATCAATAGTGACTTAGAGCATTTTTTCATATGAATAAAAATAGTTTTAATTTCATCATCTGAAAATTGTCTGTTCATATCCGTTGGCCATTTAAGAGAATGTCTTGTGTTCTTATAAATTTGAGTCAATTCTCTATATTTTGGAAGTAAAGCCTTTATCAGAACTCTTGGATATAAAGTCCCCCCCCCCCAGTTTTCTACTTCCCTTCTAATCTTGACTGCATTGATTTTGTTTGTACAAAAATTTATTAATATAATCAAAATTATCCATTTTGCATTTCATAACGCACTCTAGTTCTTCTTTGGCCATGAATTCCTTCCTTCTCCATAGATTTGAGAAGTAGACTATTCTTTGTTCTATTAATTTGCTTATTGCACCCTTTATGTCTGAATCATGAACCCATTTCAACCTTATCTTGATATAGAGTGTTAGGTGTTGGTCCATGCCTGGTCTCTGCCATACTATTTTCCAATTTTCCCAGCAATTTTTGTCAAAGAATGAGTTCTTAATCCAGAACTGGTGTCTTTCTTTTTATCAAACACTAGGTTACTATAGTTCTTGACTATATCCTATTTCACTGCTCAGCTACTCTATTTTTTAGCCAATACCAAATGGTTTTGATGACTGCTGCTCTATAATATAATCATTTGCATTTTTCATTAATTTCCTTGAACTTCTTGACTTTTTGTTCTTCCAGATGAACTTGTTATTTTTATTTATTTATTTATTTATTTTTGCTGAGGCAATGTGGGTTAAGTGATTTGCCCAGGGTCACACAGCTAGGAAATATCTTTTCTAGTTCTATCTTGGCAGTTTGATTGGTATGGCACTGAACAAGTAGATTAATTTAAGTAGAATTGTCATTTTTATCTTGGCCTATCCATGAGCACTTGATATTCTTTCAATTATTTAGATATGACTTATTTGTATGGAAAATATTTTGTAACTGTGTTCATATATATTAGATCCTGACTTTGTAGGCTCCAAAATATTTTATTATCTACAGTTATTTTAAATCAAATTTCTCTTGGTATCTGGACTTTGTTGGTAACATATAGAAATGCTGATGATTGGGCAGCTAGGTGATGCAGTGGATAGAACCTAAGTTCAAATCTGATCTCAGACACTTAACACTTCCTAGCTGTGTGACCCTGGGCAAGTCACTTAACTCCAATTGCCTCAGCAAAAAGAAAAAAAAATAAGAAAAAGAAATGCTGATGATTTACGTGCAGTTATTTTGTATTCTGCAACTTTGCTAAAGTTGTTACTATTTCTAGTAGTTTTTTAGTTGAGTCTCTAGGGTTTTCTAAGTATACCATTATATCATCTGCAAAGAGGGATAATTTGGTTTCCTCATTGGATAAAATTCCTTTTATCTCTTTTTCTTATTGCCAAAGCTAACATTTTTAATACAATATTAAATAATAATGGTGACAATGGGCAGCCTTGTTTCACTCCTGATCTTATTGGGAATGGATCTAGTTTGTCCCCATTACATATGATGCTTGTTGATGGTTTTAGATAGATGCTACTGATCGTTTTAAGGAAAATTCTACATGGAGTATTCTTATACTAAAAAAAGAATCTTTGGCTTTCTCTCCATCTTGGCCTGAAGAATTATTATTAGTAAAGGCCATGAGATTGAACACGATGCATTCATGTACATAGACTTGAGCTGTCACATTATGTTGCCTATATAGGCAGGCTTTCAAGGGGATGGGATTGGGAGGGAACTCAGTTGTTGCAATCCAGACAGGCAGCATCCAGATATTGGGTCTTTCCAGAAAAGAAAGAGAAAGGAGAGGGGCGGGGGAGAGAGATAGTTAGGAGTAGAGGGGAAGAAAAGAAGAGGAGGGAGTGAGAGAGGGAAGGGGAGGGTTTCAGAGAAGGAGAGGGAGAAGGAAAAGGAGGGAGATAGACAAAGAGACACAGAAATAAAACAGGCAGAGAGACAGGCAGAAAAAGAGAGAGAGAGAGAGACAGAGTCAGGGAGAGAGACAAACAGACACATACACACACACACATACACACACACACACACATACACACACACACAGAAGAGAGAGGGAGAGGAGAGATTCTCTTTTCACTTTTGGCCCCACCTTCAATCTGTGCTGAAGAGAAAAGTCTCCTCTCCTTTAAAGAAGACATCTCCCTTCTTTCTGTCTCTTTCACCACCATTCATAACCCATGCAAACAGCTTGGCTTTGAATGTCATCAAATCTTTAAAAACAATAACCAATTAAATACTTCAAACATTTAATTAAGCAGGGTCATCAAAACTCCTCATGCCAACTAAAGTGAAACCAGGAAAGAGCAGGGGAGAAAAATAGTAAACGAAACATTTGGATGGCAAATAAAGAATTTAATGTTTTCTTCTTGGAGTGAGGAAGGGAGGGTGAGGTCACTGTCTTTAATCAAATTGTCTGAGCTCTGTTTTAAGACATAGCAAATATTAAGTGCCTACTATGTATAAGTGATGGCACAAGAATGGCAAAAGAGTCTCTGCTCTTAAAGGAACTCACAGTCTTGTCCTTTCTGTAGTTTGGTCAACAATAAAGGTCTGGATTTTTCTCTAACTCTTATGCATTTATTTCTACTCCCTCCACCCCCATCTACCCTTCTCCACTCTTCTGATCCATATTTCAATGACATAGAATGTATTTCAGGAGAGATTCAGCTGCAACTCTTTTCTCAGCTCTTCAGCACATCTCATAGACTTCCTTTTGGCTTCACCAGCAGTCCATTCAGAGTTAAGGACAAGACTACAGGGAACCCCTTTGGATGGCATGGAGTCAATTATGCTCTCAGGTGGACATTTAGCTTCCCTGATCTTCATGGCAATGATTCTGTGGATGGGCTAATTCCTGAAAAGTCTGGTTACCAGGGCAGTGGAATTTCTTGGTCAATAAGTTGCTGCTAGAATTAGCTGTTTCTTTCACAGAAAGTTCTGAGTAGAGAGTCCTAAGAAAGTTCCATCAAAGCTCCATTCCTCCTTAAGAGTTTTCTTGGTGCCATATTCTCCCTATTAAATTAGCAGAAGTGTCATGTATAGTTCAGCAATCTTAAAAGTTTTTTTTCTCCCTCTCAATTTTAATACTTATTTTCAGTCCTCACTTTTCAAGTGGTCTACTGAGATCAAGCCTTTCAAAGTTAATAGAGTTAAGCATTGACTCTGCTACAGACCTTGAGCAAGGAGGACTTGGCCCTTATTCAAAAAACTAAACAGGGAATGTGTTTTCTACTTCTATCTCTATACTCCTAAGGGCACTAAATCTCAATGGAATTTTTTTTTTAAAGATGTAGAACTAAATAATTCACCAGTCTAGGCAGTTTTCTTTCTTTCTTTCTTTCTTTCTTTCTTTCTTTCTTTCTTTCTTTCTTTCTTTCTTTCTTTCTTTCTTTCTTTCTTTCTTTCTTTCTTTTGGAGAGTTTTTGCTTCTAGCCTTTGTGGGGGAAAAATATCCAATAATTACATAGATGTCTTGTGTGTGTGTGTGTGTGTGTGTGTTTAAGTTGGTATTTTAAGTTGGAAGGGGCAGGGTATATTTAAATGTATTTTTCTCATTAAACTATCTTCTCATTATTCTCATTTTCTCATTAACAACTCAACCAACATTTATTAAGTGCCTTTTTTCTCCCACCCTTGAACTTCCCCCTCTTACTTTCCTTCTACTTTTTACATATTTTTATAAATTCTTATTTATTTACATTTTCTCTTCCCCATTAGAATGTGGCCTCTAGGTGGGCAAGAACGGTTTACAAAAAAGTTTTTTGCCTGTAAAGGAGCTGACATCTTGTTATGGCTGGGACTTGTTCCTTTGTTCAATTTAGTGAACACTGAATACTTACTTCATACAAAACTTGTGCAAAGGCACAATCCACGATAGGTCAGAGAGACTCATGTCATTTGGCCCTTCAGTCTATAATTGGGATAAGAAACTTTGGTCTCCCCATCACTAGCATGAGTATGACAAACCATGCAAGAACCATCATAATCTCTGTTCAACTTACCTTTTCAGATTTATTGAATATAGCTCCCCTAAAAGTATTCTTCATTCTTGACAATTCCAACTACCCTTATTCTTATACTCTTGTCCTGTACTCTTAGTTCTTAATATCTTTTTAATTTTTTTTTTGTATTTTGCCTTATTTTTGCTTTAAGTTTCCTTTCTTACCACTTGTATCTGTTGAAGTGTCTTCTTTTCTTTAAGGTCTACCTAAATTATTTCTTCTTTCATAGAATTTTTTTTTGTGTCCTCCAATCTCTATTTCTAACCCTCTGCTGAAAGAAATCTCTTCCTCCTCAAATTTCTAATAGCAATTTTCCTGGGTTGCTGCATTATCCTTATCACATTCTTCCTTGTATTAGTTATTTGCATATTTTTATATTCCCTATTGTATTGTAGCATGATTGAGGATAGTATCTATTTTTTCTTTGATGCTTAGCAAAATTCCTTATGCATAATAAGCATTAAAAAATTGAATTAAAAGATTGTGCCTCTGAACACAACTCATGGGTAATGAATGCTTCTGAACCCAATTGATAGGTAATGACGGGTTGAATTAAAATTCATTTGATCTAATTTAAATAATTAAATTAATGCTTAGCAATCGGTCTTGTTATCAACAAACATTTATTTGCTTATCAACAAATGAAATGATGTACCAAGCACTATGCTCAGTGTGTTTTAAAGACAAAAAAAATGGAACAATCTTTCTTCTCAAGGAGTTTACATTCTACTGGCTATACCCTTGAGTTAGAGTAATTGTAGTAGAAATAGAAGATGAAATGAGGAGATAGAATAGGGAGTAGGAAGATATATAAGAAAGATGTTATGTAAATAAAATATGGAGTATTGACAGCTGTGGTTGGGTGGAGGAGAGGGAGGAATCAAATCTGATTGTGATGTTTCTAACCAAGATAACTGAAATAATGAATGGATATTAACAGAAACAGACTCATCAGAGTAACACTTGTATAGAAAGATTATGACTTTAGATTTGTATCTGGAAAATTTTAGGTATCACTGGGAAATCCAGGAAAAGATGTCCAATAGGAATTGGAAGTGTGAGACTGAAGGTTAAAAGAGGTTGGGGGTTGATATAAAGATGTGGGAATTATCTATATTGAGGTGATTGGAAAAGCAGTTGTGAGGTAAATGAGATCAGAGAGAGGGAGAGAGAAAAGGAGAGAGAGAAAGGGAGAGAGAGGGGAGGGTAAAGAGAGAGAAAGGGAAGGGAGGAGATAGGCTAAATATCCCACTTTAGAGATCTTAGAGAGGTAGAGAATAGTAAGAATACATAAGACTTATGTGTCAAAGAGATTATAGATACTTCAGAACAACTGTCATTGGCCCTGAATTTTCTCTTCTCTAGATTAAGCTTCCTAAGTTCTTTTCATTAATCCCCATATGCCATGGGTCAAAGCATTTTTACCATCCTGATTGCTGCTCCCCTCCCCTGCCCCTTTGGATATTCTCCAGTTTTTCTTTTTACTAACAGAGAGCAGCCCTTCCACACTTTAATAAATAATTTCACGAATTTCTGGGGCTAAAAAATTCACCACTCAGTGATTTACCTTGTGGTGGTATGTCTCTTGCAAATTGGTTGGCTAATTTTGTTGAGGTTGCAAAGGGGACCCCAAAAGTTTGGTCTGGTGTCGAGAGGTCTCTCAAAAGCATTTGCAGGCTTGAACTCATTTCCTTGTCAAAGAAATGTAATTGTAATGCCAATTACAAGCAAACTAAATTCCAAGAGAATTCAGCAGAAAAACAGAAGCAAGGAGACACATTTATCCAGCTTTCTATCATTGACATGCTAATTCTGTGGCTCAGAGGAGGGTCCCCAGAATTTGGTTCTCCCTGAGCAGGTTATCACTGATAAGATTATCAATCAGCAATGAATTGAAGAGTGGTCTATTCAGAATCAGACAGATTGGGCGTGGGAGTTTGCTGAGGCAGACTCCAAAACCAGAACCAAAGCTAAAAGATTTAGGATTACTCGTTTATTGTTGAAACAGAAGTCCCCCTAAAATTAGGGGACCACAAAATCATTGCTATATTACATCATTTTCATGGCCAAGCTATACTTAGTTCATTATTGTTGTTCAGTTATTTCATACTCTTCATGATTTGGTGTTTTCTCTGGAGTGATTTACCATCATTTATTTACCTTCTGGTGGTATGTCTTTTGTAAGTTAGTTGGCTAGTTTCATAGCCAAACTATACTCAGTTCATTGTTGTTGCCCAGTTGTTTTCTCCGTAAAGATGCTGGAGTGATTTGCCATTTCCTTCTCCAGCTCATTTGACAGATGAGGAAACTGAGGCAAACAGGATTAAAGTGACTTGCCCAGAGTCACACAACTAGTAAGTGTCTGAGACCAGAGTTGAACTCAGGAAATTGATTCTTCCTGACTTATGGCTCAGTGCTCTATCCACCACACCAACAAGCTGCTCATATCCAGTTCATAGCCAGGTTTATCTCAGAAGCTACCATCCTGGTAGCACCTACCTGTGCTTGCCTTGTATAAGCCTCAAAGAACTGGAGGTCACTTCCATGCTTCCATGAGGCAGAAGAATTAGATACTGCTGAAGAAGACAAAAGATTTTGAAATTAGTAGATTGGAGGATGATCCATATTTTAGATATTCTTTTGCTTAAGGCCATCTAAATCATCCATAAGTAAGAATTTTGAAGCATAGATGAGACAAAATATATAACAAATCAGGTAGCTTCTGAGGTAATTGAAAATAAATTAAGGAAAGAGAAAGAGGCCAATGAAGGCTGAACATTTATTGGGATAAAACAATTTCAGAACCATTTTTTTATTTACATTTGTTAAAAAAATAAAAATGTTTATTTTTCATGCAGACACTAAAAGAAAAGATTTTATTTTTCCTTTCACAACTGCCTTAAGTAATAACTCAAATCATGATTTTCACTTGCTCTCTGGGCTGTTTAAAGCCTTTTTTTTTTTTTTTTTTTTCTTTCCCCTCTCAGGCACTTTCTCCTCTGATGCTTTCAAAATGATGTAATTCCTCTGGACAACTGGATATGCAAAAGGAAAACAGCACCAGAGTGTCATTTGACAATCAGACAAAAACTGTTCTAGTCTCCTACCTGACTTTCTGAGTAAGCCCCAGGCGAGTCCTTCAAAGCTTCTTGCTACCATTTTTTTTTTTATCAGTGAGTCACAGATAATCATTCTTCCCTCTTTTGTAATGCTAAGAGTAAGTCTTGAAGTGATTTCCAGAGCACCATTAAAACTCTTCAGATAAGTGCTCCATTCAGCACTCATAGTAAAATGCTAATTATTGAAGGTTTAGAAGTCTTTAAAAATAGGTATATGAATATGTGAAAATGAGTATAACCATATTCATATTCACACATATATATTTGCATGTATGTGCATACACATATATCTGGTGGACTGCAACAATTCTGTAGAGTAAGAGCATTATGGGAAAAAATTTTATTGGGCATTCACTTCCCTTCACAATATGGTCCTGAGTTGTCTTTCCAGACTTATTTCACATTATTCCTCCTCTTTGTTCCAGCCAAACTAGCTTTGCTTCATGGTTTTTTTTTTTTTTTTTTGCACATGACCTTTTCCTCCTCTTTGCCTGTGCACTCAAGCTTTCTTTAATGCTAGGAACAGTCTTTCTCACTTCTGCTTTTTGTAATCTCTCACTCTCTTTGAGGCTCAACTCAGGGGTCATTTCTAAAGGAAAGATTTCCTTTCCCCTCTCTTGTTAGTGTCATCCTTGCCTTATTTCCCTTTCTCTCACAATTTATATTTTATATGCTTTACAAATTATATATACATATGCATGTATTCTTTATATTTTCTCATTTGTGTAAATGTCATAACCTGCAGTAGAGTGTAATCTCCCTGAAGGCAACAATTTATATTTAAAAATTTTCTATCTATAACACTTAGCTCAGTGTTTTAGACATAATGGGCATTTATTAATAAATAAATTAGTAAGATTAAAATAAATTAATAAATACTTGCTATATTTAATTGAAAGATCCTGAAGATAGCAACCTAGGACCTTCTTTATGTGAAGGTAATATTTTTGAAGCTCATATATGAGAATTTCTTAATCTTTTAAAGAAAAAAAATTGTTGGGTTTAGAGTCAGAAGAACTGAATTTGAAATATAGCTCTGTTACTTATGACTCATGTGAGCTTGGACAAGTTATTTAACCAATCTAGTTAATTGCCTAATCTTTTAAAATGAAAGGTTTGGACTAAATTTCTGAGGTCATTTCTAGCTCTAAAATCCTTTGATCTTATGACCATTATACTTCTAAGTCTGAGACCATATTTTTCCAGAATTGTGGACTTACTCCAAAGATGACTGGTCTTGTATAAAAGGGACAATTTTTTTAAATACTCCAATGCTTTAATAAATCTGATATTTTACATTTTCATTCCAGCAAAGTAAATTGCAACTTATTCTTGCCTCTCCATCCTATAAGTATCTTGTTCATATCTTTCCACAATTATATCATAGGGGATCCATCCTTGCTGGGAGCTTCCTCATGTAATCCGTGACTCAGTATCCTCAAGCTTTGGACTTTCAGAGTTTAATCTAATACTGTGGGCGGCTTCAAAAAATCAGTTTCTGTTTGGTTACTATTTTACCCATCTAGAGATACCTTTGGGAAGTCTTAGAATATACCTAATGTGTAGGCGTCCTGAAGTGTGGATAAAAGTGTCTTCCCATTCTGTATAAGCACTTAAAATAATAATGCAGATTGGGTCCAGGGTAACCTTCATTTCACTGAAATTGCAGAAAAAACATCAAGTACTTTCTGGAGTCCTATATTTATACAATATACGTTCAATATCTTTTTCTCTTGAATAAATCTTACCTTCCAGGTCCTATAGAATCTTTCCGATTCATAGTACCACACTATGGTTAAAATCCTCTCGAAGAAGAAATGTACTAGAGGTTGCTATGAAGGCAATTGCTTTCTCTTGGATCTGTCGCAATAACTGATGGTAACATGAGAAGGCAAAATCCAGATCTTTTGATCCCCCGGGGAAGCATTGAGGCTGGCGACGGGAAAATCTGTGTTCAAATCTGGGTATGATCCTGGGCAAGTCACCTAATCTCTTTTTGCCTCTGGGTTTTTTTTTTCAGTTGTATAATGGGGATAGTAATAGCACCCACCTCAGAGGTTGGCTGTGAAGAGCCAGTTACCGTTTGTAAAGCACTTACCCGACGCACAATAAGGCTTAATAAATAAATGCTCCTTCTTTTCCCTCTTCCCATTCATGTTTGCAGTTCCTCCGAGCTTTGAAGGCCCCTGCCAGAAGCTGGCACTGCCCAGGATGCCCCTTTCCCCTTCTAACGGTGGCTCCTGGCGCTCTCAGACTTGGATTGTAGAGATGTGAATTAGGGGCGCGCGCGCTGCTCTTCCCAGTTATCCACATGGTTTTCATTGCCATGGCTGTTTTCTCCTGGACTGAAGCAAACGGGTTAAGTGACTCGTCCAGGGTCACAGCGGAGCTGGGAAACGTCTGAGGTCAGACGCTGGGGGCTTCTCCACTCCAGAGGCCTGCCAGGAAGCTTCGTTCTCACTATCACCCCGGGAGGCGGGCGCTGCCGTTGTTCCTATTTTACAGGTTGGAGAGCTGAGAGACAAGAGGTTCAGTGACCCGCCAGGATCACACACCAAGGGTGTGGCGGGAGTGGGGGGGATGAGGGGCAGGGTGTGAATTCACGGTTCCGCTCCCAAGTCCTGTGCTCTCGCTGCCTGGTGCTGAGCCCCCACGCGCCCCCCAGCTGCCCACTCTTTTTGCTGCCCGACCTGTTGGTATCTGTGGGACCTCCCTCTGCTAGTGACTCCTAGGGGCACGCGCCCAGCACGCAGCCAGGCCACAGTTCCTGGTAAGAAACGAGGGTCACGCCCAGAAGGCCGCAGTGTCTTTTTGGAGGCTGGCAGTCAAGAAGGGAACATGTCTCTTGGGGGGAGGGGGTGTTCCAGGGCGGTATCTGAGTGTACTTGCAGTAGCAATCAGTCTCTCAGCCGTGCTTCTGACCTTCCTAGGAAGATGGAGGGCCGGACCACGCCAGAGCATCGCCACCTGTCACCGTCCCGAGCGGCGGCGTGATCAGTGGTGTTCTGCGATGCTGCCAGGCTCCCCTCCCCGGAGTGCCAGCCATAATAACCCAACTCGGCGGAGCTGGTCGTGTTCCTAGAAGGGAGGGGGCAGCAGGAGACACGAGGAGCTGGCGTGTAGGGAGCTCAAGTGTGACATTGGAAAACCCGAGGCACAGAAGCAATACTCATACACGGCCTCCGGCAATGTGTCATTATGGCAGGGAAGCAACTGGAGCGGATAAACCGCTCTGGTGTGCCCTCATCAAGACAGGCGCTGCTCATCCCGAGCCTGAGAGCGGCTGCTGGTGGTGGGCCAGAGAGCAGGCCAGAGGGACTTTAGAGATCATGTGCATCCCCCTGCCCCTTGCCTCCTGTCTCCTGCCCTCTGCCCTCTGCCCCTTGCTCCCTGCCCCCTGCCCTCTGCCCTCTGACTTTTTACAGGTAAAGAAAAGGAGCCCCAGAGTTTTGAAGTGATGTTTCCAAAGGGGCAGAACTGGGTATGGACCCTTAGTCATAGGACCCACGTCCCAGTGCTCTTTCCATTATTTAGTGGGGGACAACTGCTAGTCTGCAATTGATCTTTTTAGCCTATAATCTTTGAAATGAGAAAAATTGTGTGTGTGTGTGTTGGTCCCAGTCTGTGGTAATATAGGATTTGAAATCTTTCCCACTCATGCCCAACTCTTCGTGATTCTTCTAGGGGTTTTCTTGTGGCGGTTTGCCATTTTTTTCCCTCCTGCTCATTTTATAGATGAGGAAACTGAGGGTAACAAGGTTAAGCGTCTTCCTGACTTCAGGTTCAGTGCCCTGTGCCACTTAGTTGTCCCCAGGATTTGGATTTGAATACTGGCTTTGTTGCTTACCTTGGGTGTAAACTTGGGCAAGTCAGTCCAGTCACTTGACTTATCTGGACCTTAGTTTTTCTCATCTGCTAAAGAAAGAGGACTACATTCAATTAAAAAAATTTTTTTTTTTTACTGATGAAAAAACAAAAAGACTTGGAGCAGGACATGAGTCCTCCTGGTACAATCCAAGAAGACTCAGAAAAAGACTCCAGGCCAGAATTATCCAGTGTGTAGTGCAAACACCTCTGGGCTTGCTCCACAGAAACATCAAGTGGGGACCCTTGGGGCTAGCTAGGTTTGGCTGCAACCTCAGCAGGAACCACAGGAACTTTCATTTCCCCCAACTATGTGTGGAGTCAGGGGTCTGAGTCCCCGAAGACTGAGGGAGCCTTGGCTGATTAGGGCCGCCAGGCCAGCTGTGCTGCAGAGACAGAGACCTGGCCCTGCGCGAGAAGGAACTAGCAAAGGGGAATGCAGAGGCAGGGGAGCAGGGATACTGCTGGTTGCAGGCATTTGAAGGAGGGGGGAGCTGGGGTTCCAAGTCAGAGGGGAGAGCTGAAGTGAAGCTGAATACATCATCCCCCAACCCGGGATTAGAGGGGCTTATATTAATACTCATTAAAAAAATGAACCAACAAAGAAGAAAGGACCCAATCATAGAAATTTATTATGGAAACAGGGAAAACTGGAGTTCATCTTCAGAAGAGGACATTGAAATAAAAAACAAACAAACAAACAAAAAACAACTTCTACTTCAAAGAGTAACATTAGGGGCAGCTAGCTGGCTCAGTGGATAGAGCACCATCCCTGAAGTCAGGAGGACCTGAGTTCAAAATGGCTCCCTGCCCAGAAAGAATTTATAGAAGGACTCAACAAAGAATTTAAAAATCAAATGAGAGACATTGAGGAAAAGCTAAAAAGAAATCCAAGAAAAACAAAAAAATTATGAAAAAAATAATTATCCAATTAGAAAAGGAGATACAGAGAGTTTTGAAGATGAAAACAACTCTTTGAAAATTAGAATTGGGCTAGGGGAAGCCTGGGAAGCTATAAGAGACCAAGAAATAACAAAACAGCTTATAAAGAATGAAAAAAAAAAAAGAACAGAATGTGGAATGTAAGAAAAAAACAGGTCTGGAGAACAGATCAAGAAGAGAAAATATAAGAAGAATTCAACTACCTGAAAGCTGTGACCAAAAAAACAACTTTGATACAATAATGCAAGAAATAATCCAAAGAATTGTCCTGGAGAAATAGAACATAAGGGGAAAGCAGAAAGAGGAAAAATTCCACTGCTCACCACTTCAAAGAGATCCTTTGTGGAAAACCCATAGGAATATTATTGCCAAATTTTGAAACCCCCAGGTCAAAGAGAAAATTTTGCATGAAACAAGAAAAAAAAACCAATTTAAATATGCTGGAGCTACAATTAGAATTTACAGGATTTATTAATAGCCACAATAAAAGACTCCAAGTCCTGGAATCATATCTATTGACAATAAAAAGAACTAGGCCTGCGGCCAAAAATATCCTGTCCAGAAAAATCATTCATAAACTTAAATGAAAAAAATGGATATTCAACGAACTTGAAGATTTTCAGGACTTTCAACCAAACCCAAACTCAATAGGAAAGTTGACATGAGAACCTATATTTAAGATTAATTTCAAGGAACTCAATGTGGATAAATTGTTTATGTTTTTTATGGACATTCAACAAACTTGAATATTTTATTTTATTTTCCTTTTCTTTTTTTTTCTATTCTATTTTTTTAAGTAAACAGAAAATTTAATTTAAAAAAACTGATTGCACATGAAACTGCAAGAAGACAAAGGGAACCTATCAAACACTTTTTATGAAACAAATATGTTACTTAGACCTAAATGAGGATGAGGAAAGACAGAGAAAGAAAATTACAGATCAATTTCATGAATAAATATGGAACTTATCTTTCAAGTTAAAAAAAAATTAAATGGATATATTATAGCATCAGCTAGGTAGCATAATGGATAGAGTGCCTGAAGTCAGAAAGATTCATCTTCCTGAATTTAAATGACTCTCAGGGAGAGACACATACACACAGAGAAAGAGAAACAGACAAAGATAGAGACAGAGATAGAGACAGAGAGAGACACACACACAAAAAGAGAGAGAGAGAAATGAAGGCTTTGATTCAATGCCCTCAAATATAAGTTACATAAACCTAGACAAGCTACATACCCTGTAAGTATCTCCTATTGCAAGGAATGCTGTACTTGATTCCATCTCTGATGCTTACTAGGAGTATAACTTTGTATAAATCACTTACTTAACTTCAGTGTCTTCATCTTTAAAATGGGTACAATAATAACCGACTAGATTGTTGTAAAAATCAAATAATAATCCATGTAGTAAACTTTGCCAACTTTTTTTTTTTTTTTTTTTTTAAAGACAATCAGGGTTAAGTGACTTGCCCAGGATCACACAGCTAGTTATTGCCTGAGTCTGGATTTGAATTTAGGTCTTCCTGATTCCTGGGCCAATATTCTATCCATTGTACTGCCCAGCTGTCTCCACTTTGCCAACTTTAATGCACTATATAAATCTGAATTAGTAGTCATATTAAATGCTAAAACCCAGGTGGACTGTGAACTGCACCACTGGATAAAATTCTGAATTAGGAATTCTCCTACAATGATGAACTAATAGACACTTCAGGTATATGTCATAAATCCTGCGCAATAATTAAAAAAACACAGCCCATAGTGTGTGTGTATATATATATACACATATATATGTGCATATTTTCATGGTTTGTGCCTCTGTGAACTAGTATTATTAACTTATTCAGTGACATTTTTCACAGCCTTGAGTGATTCAAGTTATTTCAAGGAATCTTTTGACAATCTAAGAACAATAAAGTCTCAGAATGGAATGATCTTTAATTAATTTTAATTAAAAAAGAATTCATATTTGCTATATTATAAAACTGTCACAGAAAGCTAGAACTGGGGAGGGCTTTAGGAATCAAGTCAAGCCCTTTCATTTTAAAGGTGAGCAAATGGAAGTCCAGAGAAATTCTATGGTTTGCACAGGATTTCACACTTAGTGACTCATACTTCCTTCCGATAGCTGACCCTTTAAAAATTAATTTTTTTATTCTGAACTTAAGAAATAAAATAAGTACTTCCATAGCATAATAGAATAGAAAAAAAAGATGATTGCATATGAAACTGCAAATCCATTATATACATACAACCTGCTATTTCTTTAAAATAAGTATTTTTTCTTCCCTCCTGTATCTACCCTTGGGATGGCGCTACCATTAGATACAAATAGGTATATAGATGTAAAGATGTATATATATATATACCATATTCTATAATACTTATATTTATCACCTCTCTCTCTGAATGTAAATGACATTTTCCTTCATATGTTCTCTGTAGTTAATTTGGATATTTTTAATAAAAAATCAAAATGACTTATTCATTCAAAGTTATTCTTAAGACAATATTGTTATTACTATATACCACATTCTTTTGGTTCTGCTCATTTTGCTCCTCATTATTTCATGTAAGTTTATCAATGTCTTTCTAAGATTGTTTATAGCACAGTAGTATTCCATCACAATCATATACCAAAACAGTCAGTCCCTAATTAATGAGTTTCTCAGCAATTTCCAATTCTTTGTCACCACAAAGAGAGCTGCTAAAAATATTTCAGAACATATAAATTCTTTTCTTTTTTTCCCTAATAATCTTAGGAAACAGACCTCATAATGGTATTGCTGGATCAAAGGGTATAGGCAGTTTAGTAACATTTTGAGCATAATTCCAGGTTGTTCTCCAAAATAGTTGGATCAGTTCATAATTCCACCACCAATGAATTAATGTTCCAATTTTTCCTCATCCCCTCCAACATTTGTTGATTTCACAGCTGGCACTTTTGACCCACATGATTATCATCAAGGCAGGATATAAAGAAAAACAAGAACATGATTCCTTCCTTTAAGGAGTTCACATTCTAATGGGGGAGCAACATACAAATAATATCCTACAAAGTGAAGTTCCACAAATTTTCATTTCTCAAAATCTGATTTTAAGAGAGGCATTCAAATTGGATTATAAACTAATTAACATGACATTTATCCTTCAGATTCCTATATATGTGTGGCTCTGTGGGTTCAAAATTTATAACTATATATGTATATGTATATATATATATATTTAAAGTCTCTGTCTACCTACCTTGCCAATGCTAGAAGTATAGTGACCTTTTATAACCTAATTCCATTGCTATCAGCACTGAAGCTTTGATCTATTTGTTTCTGATTTGAGCTGATTTGTCCCTCCTAAAGCAACTAATTAAATGGCTCCTTACTCTCAGTGAGTGGTGGTAAGACTAACCATAACATTGCTAAACTTATTGTAGAAATTCTATTGGCTTTAGCACTTACTTATACAACTCAGAACTCCTGAGCAGAGATCATTGTACACGGCAAAAACGATGATCAATTCTGATGGACGTGGCTCTTTTCAACAATGAGATAATTGAGACTATTTCCAATGATCCTGGGATGAAAAAAGCCATCTACATCCAGGGAGGACTGTGGGAACTGAGTGTGGATCACAACATAGCATTTTCACTCTTTTTGTTGTTGTTCGCTTGCATCTTTTCTTTCTCATTTTTTTTTTCCTTTTTGATCTGATTTTTTTTTTGTGCAGCAAGATAGTTGTATACATATGTACACATATATTGGATTTAGCATTTTTAACATATATTAGATTATTTGCCATCTAGGGGAGGGGGTGGGAGAAAGGGGGGAAATTTGGAACACAAGGTTTTGCAAGGGTTAATGTTAAAAAATTATCCTTGCATATTTTTGAAAAAAAAAAAAAAAGAACTCCCAAGCTACAGTATCTGCCCTTCTCAGCCTTCCTAGGAGCAGAGATTATCAGCATATATAACACAAGTGACTTCTGCCTTTCTTTGAGATCCTTAAAACCACCAGTGCCAATTATATAAGGAACGGGCTCTACTAGTTAAAACCCTGAATTTCTTTTTTTGTGGCAAAATAATGTGGTGAAAGGAATCCTAAATTTGGGGACAGAGGAATTGGGCTCATATGCTGCTCAGCTATTTACTACCTTGTGCTCTTGGGTCAGTCATTTGGTAAATCCCCAAGAGGTAGTTAATCTAGGTTAGTTCAGTTAAGACCTGAAAGACTAGAGTTCAAATTTGATCTAAGACTCTTCCTAGCTTATGACTCTGCGGCAAGGCATTTAACCCTTGTTGGCCCCAGGTTCTTTAACTATAAAATGGTGATAATAATAGCATTCCTCCTTCCCTCCCTCCCTTCCTTCTTTTCTTCCTTCCTCCCTTCCTTTTTTTCTTCCTTCCTTCCTCCTTTCCCTTCCCTTCTTCCCTCCTTCCCTCCTTCCTTCCTCCCTGTCTTCCCTCCCTCCCCTTACTCATTCTAGACCTTACTTTCCTAACCTATTATCAAAGGAATTAGATTACGTGATTTTTGAAGTCTTTTTCCATCCCAAATCTATGATCCTATGAAATATTTATAACTCCCTACTAACCCATATAAAGGCAGGCCCTATTACCCTCATTTTGGGGTGGAGAGATCTCCAGGCAAGTCCCAGAAATCCATCCTTTTAACAAGTCAACAATGAAGCTGGGATTAAATCTGAAGGGCCTTGACTTTTTATCTGCTGAACAGTCTCTAGCTTGTTCTGGGCTCTGCCTGCTGGGGAATTTTGAATATTCCAGCAGCTGATACAGATTGCCTATGGAGGTAGAATGAGTAACTGCTGGAGCTTGCTGCTCCAAAGCATCCTGGGGAGCTGGCCCATACCTTCTCTGCTGAGACCAAGGCAAACTGGCTCTTATAATGCCTGCACCCTGCCTGGCATGAGAGCTATCAGCAAGCCCACATCTCCTTGGGCAGAGACATAGGCTGATTCACACTGGGGAGCACAGAAACAGCTTGTGCTTCAGACTTTCTGACTCATCCTCTCGAAGAAAGAATTGTGACTTGTTGGGAAAAAAAGGAACATCTTGTGGTTGTTTGAAATCAACTTTTAAAAGCATGCATGGTATCTTGAAAAAACAAGCCTTTAGGGATAATTGACAATGGGTCATAGTGTATAGAGGGCCAGTCAGGAATTAATAAGCATTTAATAAGCACCTACTATATGTTAGCCACTGTGGAAGATATGGGTTAAACCTCTGCCTCAGATACATGCTGTAAGCCCATGGCCAAGATACTTTTTCTCTTAGTACTTCTAAATAATTCTCTAAAGATTATAGACCATATACTATATATGTATATATATTATATATTATACATGATATAATATATAACATGCAATATATAATAATAATATGATGTGTTTATATATATACATATATATATATATATACCATATATATAACAAGACTATAGATTAGGAAGGAATTACTAAACCATGTTAGTGAAGGAAGTTTCTATACACTTTCTTACACTTTTGAAATCACGGATCTGGATCTTCACTTCCAACCCCCCCCCCAAAAAAAATAAACTATTTACCACTAGTCACATCTTGTTGCAAATACTTTACAAACATGTCATTGTTTTCCCCTTTCTATGTCTTTTTAGAGAAAGGGGTTGTATGTTACGAATCTTGTCTTTTTGATCCCTGTCTACTGTAGCTTTGGATTATTTTGGACTGGACCAAGGGCAAGCCTGAGCTAGGAGTAGGAGTAAAGCTTGGAGAAGAACTAGAGTGAGGAAAATGGGACTTAAAAGGAGAAATAGTTCTCTGGGTGGACTATTTGTTCAGTTTGCACAGACAGCCTAACTCAGCTTCATTTCCTGCTTCTTTCAGGAAGAAGCTAACGGATGCATAGGCTAGGGTAGACAACAAAACTTTACCTGTTTAGAAGTTCTTCCCCTAACAGATGGCCTCCTGGTTGAAATTTTCATTATTAGAGACACCAATTGAAGATCTTTTTTAGTCCCATTGGCCCAGACACTGTTTATAGCACTTGCCCCAAGTACAAACATTCTTAGTGGTAGCTCTGAGGCATCTTCTTTAAGCTCAGTTTGAACTGTGAATTATTCCTCCAGTTGCCCCCAAAGTCCCTGCCTTGAGACTCAATCTGCTTCTTTTTATTTTGTTCTGACTTTATTGAAGCGAGAATCTTGTCTTCTATCATTCCCAATTTCTACTGAATCTCTTTTTTATTAAATGTGTTCACTTTCTACCTTGTAGGCTTTTAATCTATCAGGGGAAGACATGGAGGAAATTAGATTATCTGTTCAGAAGCTAATTATTAAACACGATCAATTCTTTATTTGCTAGATATTAGCATTATTATACTAAAACTATCAAACTCAGATGCTTGAATTTGTATCCTGGAGATTCTCACTAGTAATTAGTGTTACTAATAACCTAGTAACACAATTTGCATTGGATTAATTTATTTTTGAGGAAATGGGAAATAGTGTAGAACTTTGATGGGTACTGTGGAGTACAACCTATGAGGGGTAACAATAATAGGTATTCATAGGTCATTTTAAAGTTTTCAAAGCACTATAAAATACAATATCTCATTTGAGTTTTTTTTTTTTTTTTTTACTACCTCTGTGAGATAAGCACGGGAATGATAAATATCCTCATTAGGTTGGGGCTCTGAGAACATAAGAGGTTTTCCCAGAATCACAAAACTAATGAATATCTGGGGTAAGGGTGGAATCCAAATTTTCTTGATTCTAAGTCCACCATTTTATCAATTATGTATACCTTGCTCTCTTTCAAGATAGGCCTGGTTGGGTCATTTAGTGAGAGGCTCTGGGCAGTCAGGGTTATGTTTGAGTGCCCTGGATGATTTCAGTGAAACAGAGAGTTGAATAATGGGTCATAAAATCATAGATTCAGAACTGGAAGAGACTTTAAAGTCCATCTAGTGCAGAGCTTCTTAAACTTTTTCCACTCAAAACTCTTTTATTCTCAAGAAATTTTTATGTGACCCTGGGTATATAAATCTATAAAATAGGTATATAAATAAAAATTTACTGATTATAAATCATAAAGAAATTTATTTTATTTTATTAAAAAATTAATAATAGCTTTTCATTTTCAAAACACATGCAAAGATACTCTTCAACATTCACCCTTTTTTAAAATTAAAGCTTTTTATTTGTATAACATGTATGGGTAGTTCCCCAGCATTGATCTTTCTTTACAAAGCTTTCCATTACAAATTTTACCCCCAGTCCCCTCCCCTCCCCTAGATGGCAGGAAGTCCACTACATGTTAATAATGTTCAACATTCACCCTTGCAAAAATCTTGTGTTCCAAATTTTTCTCCTTCCCTTCCCTCCTTTCCCCTAGACAGCAAGTAATCCAATATAGGTTAAACATGTGCAATTCTTCTAAACATATTTTCACAAAGCAATTTATTTTAAAGCAATTCTTTGATATACACATAATTTTACCATTTAAAAAATTGAAAGCAAGTTTGGATACAAGTGAGATGGCTATGCTTGTTCATTTTTACATAAATAATCAAGTGTTGACAGGACATTTGATACCTTTTACTATTGCCAGATTTTTCATGACCCCCACATTCAGTTATGCAATCCTATATGGGATTGTGTCCCACAGTTTTAGAAGCTTTGAGCTGTTCCAATCTCCTTTTGCACTGAAAAAATGGAGTCCAGGATATAGGATGTTCAAGGTCACACAGGTTGTGAGTAGCAGATCTGGGATTTAAACCCTGAAAATATAAAATCAATCCTCTTGCCATTACATTGTGGCTGAGGTAGAAGTGCTAAAAACAAATTCAGTCTATTTGACCATTTTGTCCAGTGTGGACACCAGATACCGATTCTAATATTCAGGATTCTATGTATAGAATGAAGAACAGCAGAAAGATCCAGTTTACAATAGGGAACATTCTTCACACTTGAAGAGTCAGGTCTGATGATGTGAAAAATATTTATTCAAAGAGGCCAATTGTGAGTCTATAAGAAAGGGGGAAAATGACAAGACGTCGCTTCTAAGGAGAATAGAAATGTAGAAAATGTTTTTAAAGATGGTGTGACTGGAAAGGCGAATGGCAAAAAATGAAACTCCTTTTTCATATAACTAGGGAGCATTTCCCATTGAATTGATGCTAGACACCACCAGCTTGAACAGGGATGTCAGGGTGCCTGCAATTACTGTCTCTTGCTTTCCCATGGTGTCTGTTTTGTCAGGCTTTATTTAGAAGTCTTTTACCCCAGTTTGCAGACAAACCAGGAAGGAACATCATTAAGCATTAAAAGAGAAGGAAGACATTCAAACACGAGAGTTTGGGACTACAGTTACTCAAGATTCTTAAATATCACCCAAGTTTAAATACAAAGACTCCATCTTTTTTTCTATATGAAAAAGTTTTTCATCCGAGCTGATAAGCATTGTGAACCATTTTCTTATGGATTTGGAGGTAAGAGGGATTGTTTTAGTTCAACCTAAAATTAAGATCTATAATTGAGGAAACTAAGGCCCATAGAGGTTGAATAACTTGCCAAGTATCACACAGATAATAAATGGTAGAACCATAACAAAAACTTGGTCCTCTGACTCCAAATCTCTCTACATAATGGCTCTGCCTCCCCTCCTCCCCAGAGAAAGAGAATTAGGTGGGGTATAGGGGATTCTTTTCTTTTGGGCTTTGCCATTGATTCAGGTCTATTCCTTCCTGCCTCTGAGTTTTTCCAATTTCCTTATCTCTGGAGTAATAATTGGACTCTTTTCAAGTTATATGGAAAGAATTGACAAGGTGACAAAGTGGTCTCTGTGGAGTCATTCACCTCTTTGGAAGAGAATTATTTTGGTTTATTAATGGCCAAGACCTCAGAGTTATGTGCCTTTCATTTATTAGTTCCTGTGTTTTTAGCCACAGGGATAACCTGCACATATAGCAAGCTGATTCTCCAGTTCTTATCATCTAGAAAGTATAACAATCCTAGGAATATATTTGTCATGTCAAGCCACCTAAATTGTTAAAATAGCATCTTGATGTGGGGACCATTTTAACTGAAATCTTATTTTCTACCCAAGAAACCAAGTCAGAACCAGAACTAGGGCAGTGCAACTAGATATTTATCTCAGGCCATTAAAATGTAGGGTAGATAGATGGCACAGTGGGATAGAATGACAGGCCAGGAGTTCAAATCCAACCTCAGACAGTTACTAGCTGTGTGACCCTTGGCAAGTCACTTCACCCTGTTTGCCTCACATCCTCATCTGTGATGAACTGAAGGAAATGTCAGATCATTCCAGTATCTTTGTCCAAAAAAACTCCCAAAGGGGTCCCAAAATCAGGGGTGACTGAAAATGACTAAACAGCAACAAAATCCTATAGGGCTGAGACCATTTATAATGCTTCATCAGCATAGAAGCAACTGAGCCTAGCATTTAATTAGCAAGAATGATTAGTTAAAATAGGAAACTAACAGATGGCTTACATCCTCCTTTCCCTTCTCCACCTTTAGGGGAGATGAACTCCTACTGGGTTTAACTTGTTCCTGTTTGTTACACATGGTCCCAGATCTGGTATATCCCCAGGAGCAACCTCCTGGGTGTACAGTGTCTCTCCCTATTTATTGATAGGTGAGCCCATTATGTTTTATTTTATATCATGGGGGTGTTTCCCTTCCATTTAAATTTCTTTTAAAAAATTGACTTGAGGATATAGTTTTGAGCACTTAAAAAAAATCAAACTTGCCCCTAGTACTAAAATTGTTAGTTATGGCTCTGGTTCAAATAGAGAGAAGGCAAAATGCCAGTAAGGGTACAGGGCAGACAGAGCAGGAACAGATGGATAAGACTATTTTAGCACATGAGCTACTGGGATTCTTTTTGCAAACAAAGCCTTGATATTCTAAAGTTTCATTTAGTTTAATGAAACTCCCCTTCCCCAACTCCCACAGGAATATGAAAAAAGAGAATCACAGCCCCAACATTTAAAATTCTCTGTTCCTCCTATTGCCATGAGGAAATATGCATATATTCAGATATTTTTATAGCACTTAAACAATTGTAATGCTGTAAATATTATTTTATTCACTTGGAATTCTTGTTGTTTATCCTTCATTCTGGAAAAGAACCAATAACATCACAAGAATAATGTCTTGACTTGTGAGTGGATTGGGTTTAAGTGAGGCAGAGCTGAAATAACAGTAGAGTGGAGGTAGGGAAGCTTTGTCTTTTGAGAGCCATTAATTTACAGGGGAAAAAAATCAACAAAGGATTTCACACAAGTAAAAATCAAGTTTTATAGGGGGGAAGTTTGAAATAAAGAAATCTAAAAGGTTCTACCACTTCTTTAAAAATTAACACATGCTGTTGCCTACTCCTTCAGTTAATTACAACAGAAAATGAAAATAAAACAAATATAAGTTATTAAAAAGTTTTAGTTTCATATGGTGATTTATTAAGAGGGGAAAAAGTGGAGAGAAATCTCTTTGAAGGAAAAGGAGGAGGAAAAGAAAGACAGGTAAGACAAAGAAAGAGGCCTTTAAAGGAAAGAGAGGGTTAAGGGATAATTAGGATAAAGAGAGATAGAGTTAAAGAAATATCAGGGGCAAAGAGGGATAGAAGGAGGGAGAACTATTTCAGCCAAAGGGATCTAAATGGGATAGAAAAATCCATTATCTATATGCCCAGTCTCAGCTTTATTGCTAGGAATTAGGGAAATCCCAAGGATGTGTCAAGGATAATCTTTGCCTGCTGAAGTGAGATGAGGATACAGTGGTGAAGTTTGTGTTTGAGGATTAGCAATTATAATCTGTTACTTTAAAATGTGGGAAATATGAGGCTCTAATATCCAAGGCTGAGTTGAAAGAGTGAAAGGTTATCAATTAGAGCAGATGTCTTAAAACTTTTTATGTTTATCAGACAATATAATTCTTTGCCTTAAGGAATCCTAGCACTTGATGGGAAAGTTAGATTCTCATGTGTACATTTGATTATAGTTGTAAGCTCCTAACAATTTATGGTGAATCTAGCAAGAATTCTGGTTTGTGTCACAGCCTTTGAGAACCGCTGAATTGGGATTTTGAATTGAGGGGCTCTGTTGGCAGTTAGGAAGAGTGATAAAATTGCTGTCCTCCCCTTGCCCACTCCCTAACAAAAGCATGGTACTTCACAAAATCTCTGGTATTTTTCTTGCACAAATTTGTGTGCCCTGACACTAGCCAAAGAGGGGCAGGAATGATTCAGCCACTTTTGCCAAGACTCAGATCTATAAAACTACTACCCAAGGAGTCTTATTCTCAAATAATCCCCTAAGACCTGGATTCCTGCTCTATTCAAGGAATGGCAACCCCTGGTTCTCCTACCACATGGATTATTCATTCTTTGCCTTCCTCCCTTTGATAGTTTTCTCAAAGAACCCTTATTATTGGTTTTGGTCACCCATGAAAAGTCGGCCTCAATCATTCTTTCTTGACCTCACTAATTTCTAATTTCTTCTGGTCTGCCATATTTTGTGAGCTTCCTTGTTCTGTTCATTTGAACTATCTTCCAGTTTTTGAAAAATGCTTTATTTTCTGAAATAACTCTCATTATCTGGAAAATTCAGTTATACTGTCTAGTGCTTTTTGATTCTTTGAGGGTTTGATATTTTTTACACTTGACATCCATTTGAACCCGGCTTCAGATAAAGTATTTTTAAATGCTTTCTGGTCTTCCTGTGTATTATTGACTAAAAGAACAAAACCAATCAACTCAAAACCTTTACTTTTCAATTTCTTTCTAACTAATACCCACATTTTCTAAACTGATTGATAAATTGCTTTAGTTTTTCTCTCCCACCAGGGTATTCAATTTAATTGTCATCCTTCCATTTGAGTCAACAAACACTTACTAAGCATCTGTCACATGGTGGTAGGTGCTGGAGACCGAGATAGGAATTAGATCTGTGATATCATTGATAGAGGAAGCTCCTGGAAAGGGGAAAGGGAAATTCCCTCTGCCAGTGCTGGCTGGCATCCTCTCTTTAATTTGTAACATTGCGGAGATGCTTGGGATGCTGAGAACTAAATGGCTTGGGCAGGGTCACAGGATTGGTCAGAGTTAGGATTTGAAAGTAGGGCTTTCTGACTTTTAAGTTCAGCTCTCTATTCCTTGGGCCTTGCTGCTCCTGTTCTGGGGATACAAAGATAGAATATTAGACAGTCTATGTCCTTGAAGAACTTATATTTTAATTGGGGGAGTCAACATGGACATACATAGAAAAATAGCTACTTATTTTCAAGGCACTAAATAGGGATTTCATTGATATAGGGACTTCCTGGGGGAAGGATTTCCCTCTACCAGTGTAGGTTGGCACCTTTTCTATGACTTTTAGTGTTAAACAGTTGTGTAGGATATCAGGAAATGTTTAGGATATATGTAGAACATCAGACGTGTAGGATCAAAAAGCCAGTGTGTGTCCAAAGTGAGATTTGAACTCTGGTCTTTGGTACTCTGAGACCACCGTACCATGCTGCCTGTGTTCTATGCTGAGTCTACAAAGAAAAAACAAGAACAGCTCTTGACTTCTGCTTCAGAGAGTTTTTTAAATCATAATTATGATGTCTTCTTCTTTCTCTCTTCGTGCTCCTCATCATGGGCTCTCTACCCTCTCAGTATCATATGATCAGATGTTATCGATCATAGTCTTCATTGTCCATCATCCATCATCATCATTCCTAGAAGTTGTGTGACATTAGGCAAGTCATTTATCTGCTATCTGCCTCAGTTTCCCCATCTGTAGAGTGAAGACAGCACTAATATCCAAAGGCTGTTGTGAGGCTCAAATGAGGTAATTTTTGTAAAGGATTTTGCAAACCTTAAAACATTATATGAATGCTACCCATCATCGTCACCAGAAGAAGAATAAAAAGAACTACAAGAACTTCATTCCTAGTACTTTGTAGCTATCTGGGGAGGTAAATGCAAATGACAACTTAAGGTGTCATGTACTGAGTGCCAAATGAGTGGTACAGGCAATAAGTACTCGAGGAATTCAAATGAGGAAAAAAAAATCACTGTCCTGGGATGAATAGAGAAAACCATCTAATCTGATCTAGTAGTTTGGGGAGTTAAAGAGAAGTTTTCATAAAAATTTAAAAACAAATTGGCAAGTGGACCAAGAAGTCTTTATTATGTTTTAACTCATGCAAGAGGAGGCTTGAGACCTGGAAACATGGGAGGCAACAAGGGAGGGAGCTGTCCAGGAAG